>SNQJ01S0161480.1:0-21645 GCA_010110895.2 Picea sitchensis | reverse complement strand
AAGAAGAGGTTTATCTTGTTTAGCCATAGGGGTTTGTAAAGAAGGGTCAAAAACACCTTGTTTGTTGGTTGAAGAAATCTTTATATGGACTTAAACAACCACCCAAGTCTTCATATGTAAAAATTGATACTTTCTTCTTTCAACAAGGATTCATCAAAAGTAATTTGTGTAAAGAAGGATGAAAATGACCATATTGCTTTGATTTCTTTATATTTTGATAATCTTATTATAACAGGAAGTGATACTGAGTTGATTGAAGATATCAAAATATAGTTGTCACTAGAATTTGAGATGAAATACCTTGGTCAGTTGCACTATTGTTTAGGCCTTGAGGTATGGAGGGACAATGGTAAGACCTTAATCACACAAAGGAAATATACAAAGAAATTACTCAAGAGGTTTAATATGAATGAATGTAAGGAAATGCCTACTCCCTGAGAACAAAATCTTAAGCTCAGTAGTGACGATGAAGAAAAAGAGGTGGATGGTGCTTTGTATTGACAATTGGTGGGAAGTTTGAATTATCTCAATACAACCAGGACAAATATTGCATATTCAATCAGTATACTTTGTCAATTCATGACTAAGCCTCATTAGATTCATTGGAAAGCAACAAAGAGAATCCTTCAATATTTGAAAGGGACTGTTGATTTTGGCATTCCGTATACTAATGATTTTAATGTTGATTTGACAGGTCATTATGATTTTGATTTGGTTGGAAATCCAAATGAAAGGAAGTCCACCTCTAGATATGTGTTTAGTGTAGGATCTTGAGCTATGTCATGGAGCAGTAAGAAACAACCAATTGTTTCTTTGTCAACCACATAAGTTGAGTTCAAAGCATTATGTAGTGTTACTTGTGAGGTGGTCTAACTTAGGTAGATCCTAGGAGATAATGGAGAAATAAAACAAGTACCTACAACCATCATGTGTGATAATCAAAGTTCCATCAAAATTGTAGCATTCCCACTATAATATCCAGTTTACTTAATGCATAATGTAGATATGAATGTGGCTATGGCCAAGCGATGTAATATGTGAAATGTATTTTCTAAATTTTAATAAATAAAATGTGATGCCAACTGCTGAGGTACATGGATAGATATGGGGGATGAGTTTTCCACAAGAAAAGAGAGTGTCTAAGAGGGGTCCAAGGAGAAAATGATTTATGGGTATTAATCCAAACTCGATTTTCTGAATTTTTTTTTATCATTAGGGATACCTTCTATTTTCTATTTGAGTGTATGAGAGCCCAATCATTGAATACCTGTCAGAGGGTGGGTGTGCGAGTAACATCTAATAGTTATTGGAGAGCATGGGAATGAAGTACAATTAACATTGGGAAGAGTGAGAAGTCAACTTTCTTGGGAAAAATAGAGGAAATTTGTATGGGGAGAATATGCAATTTTTGACATTGAGTCTTGGCATGAATAACATAGAGAGAGTGGGGAAAAAGAGCACCATAGCTAGAGCAAGAAGGATGGGCAAATTTTGGAGCATGTTGGAGTGTTTCTGGAGCATTTTGGAGCTGAAGATTGAAGAGCCAGGTTTTCAATCCTGAAGAGTGAACTCTTGTTGGAGTTTCATTATAACAACAAGTGTTGCTATTGTTGCTGGTAGTTTTCCTAGTAGTGATTTCCCTTGAGTTTCTAGTAGAGATATTCTTGGTTACTTGTGCTAGAGAGACCTTGACAAATGAATGGGACACCCGATGGACTGAGAGTAGCGAAGGGGTACATTCTTTGGGTTGGGAAGGTCAAGAGAAAGAGCGTTGGAGGAAATTTAGGATAACCGTAGGAGAATACCAATGGGTTGTGGGATAGTGAGTTGTGAGTGGATTGTGAGAAACACATTTCTTTTGTGGATACCTAGCCCTAGCTCGAGGGTGACTCACTCTTGAGATTTGGAACATCAAGTTTATGGTTGGGTGGATCACCCTTCCCAAGCAGTTGGTTGCACAAGTGTTTTAAACAGATAAGTGTTTATCTATTTTCTGAGTTTTCTTATGAGTCTTATGGCTATGGATTTTACCCTATGTATGAGAATGGTTTTTTGTGTTGTTGTGGATGATTTAGATTAGTTGCACTCATGTCCATTTAGAATGTTGTAGATGTATTCAACTATGGGTATCAGAGTCTAGTTAAATCTGTGTATAATTTGTAGTTGGTACGCTACATGAAACACTATTTTCTGAGTTTTTTTATGAGTCTTATGGCTATGCATTTTACCCTATGTATGAGAATGGTTTTTTGTGTTGTTGTGGATGATTTAGATTAGTTGCACTCATGTCCATTTAGAATGTTGTAGATGTATTCAACTATGGGTATAAACATATTGAGAAACATTACCATTTTATAAGGGAGAAGATACAGTGAAAGGAAAGGGACTTGGTATGGTGCAGCCATATTTATTAAGCCTATTGAAAATGATAAATTTGAAATTTGTAGAAACAAGTTGGGTGTTGTAAAAAATTCATTTTTCCATTAAAGAGAAGTGTTAAGAATAATCTAGAAATGAATAATTTAATATATTGTTATAACTATGGTTAATTGTTCTAGATTGTTAGAGCTTGTCTAAGTTTAGTTCAAGTTGTTTATTAGATCCATTTTGTTAGGAGTTTGTTGAGTTGTCTATTCTCCTATAAATGTAATTAATTTTCTTGAAATTATTCAGTATGTGAGTGACGTAAGAGCAAAGGATAAACGAAAATGAATTCCGCGTATGTGAAGGAAATTTCTTGTAACAGCAAAGGATAAACGAAAATGAATTTTCTGTCTATGAAGGAAATCTCCTGTAAATTCAAGGTTCTTTCACATTCCAAACAACAAAGAAGGAAAGGAAGGAACATGACAAGTGGCTCATCGTCCAACAAGGAATTTGGCATGCAGCAATCAAGAATTGAATCGCCGTCCAAAGAGAATTTCCCTTTAAATTCTCGGCTCCGTCATATTCCGAAGGAATGCCCATCAAATAGCAGGGCAAATTCCTCGAGAGAACCATCGAAGTCTTTGTCGGTATGGGGAAAATTTAATATTCGATCTGTGAAAATTGATATTATCTCTTTTGTTTGACTGAAAACACAAAAGCGCGTTGGCCGGAAATCGGAATCCAATCCCGGTCTTATGAGTTATCTTACGACGCGGGGTTTATGGGACAATAGCATGCTTGTTGTGACATGAATCACGGAGTGCTCGAATTCGATTTGGTTTCTGATTAAAGAAACATGTCCACGTCTAAGAGTCGTACACCTTTTAAAGTCGGGTTCAGGTTCAAGTTTAATGTAGTATCTTGTAATCAAATTTAATAATTGATTTGGTTATCTTATTTGAAATTTATTTAGAACTTGGCCTTGGCGTTAGCGTTGTATTTCTGTGTCAAAAAATGGGTCCATACAGCTGCCCACAGAGCTCAGCGGGGCCAAGCATCACATCGCTATGCTCGTCTTTCAACCACATAGGCATCCCAGCGATGCACCTGCCACCATCCCAAATGAAAATGAAGCCCACCGTCTAACAAGAAATTTCCATGTAGATCCTTAGCTCTGGACTCTTTCATATTCAACTCGTAGCCTCATCAAAATAGCCAGGCCGAGTTCATCTGAGTATGAAGATCGAATTAGTTCGGGTTTAATATTTCTTTCGGGGCTTTCCTGGTTTCAGGAAAATGGAGATCTGGTCGAATTTGGGGTCGATCATGGCTTCCGTGATATTCATACGGACCATAGCCAAGGAATACCTGCCCCCAGAATTCTACGATTTGTTTTCAAAATGGATGCGCAGGGCCATAGGGATAATGTCTTCTTACATCTCAATTGTGATAGAGGAGAACGATGGGATGAAAGTGAGCGAAGTTTACGAGGCAGTGCAGACTTACCTGARCGTAAGGTCGTCTTCGGCTGCCAAGAGATTGAAACTGAAGAAGCCTCCGAATAACAAGGATTTTACCTTCAGCATGGACAAGAACGAGCAGATCTCGGACGAATATAAGGGGATCAAAGTGTGGTGGGTTTTTCACAGCAGAGAGTCCAAACAGCAGATCATATTCTCCCGGAACCCCTCCGATGAGAAACGCTATTACGAGTTGACATTTCACAAGAAACACAAGCAAAAGATATTCGATCAGTATTTACCCCACGTCATGGCCGAAGCGAAAACGCTGGAGATTAGAAGCCGCCACCGGAAGATTTACACTAATAAATCCGATTCCAAGGACTATGAATTCCGGAATAGGGTGTGGACGCCCGTTGTTTTCGATCATCCTGCGACTTTTGAAACCGTGGCTTTGGAACCAGAGGAGAAGCAGAAGATCATCGAAGACCTTAAGAGATTCTCGAGGGGAGAGAAGTATTACAGGCATGTTGGGCGGGCATGGAAGAGGGGTTATTTGCTCCACGGCCCCCCTGGAACGGGTAAGTCGAGCATGATTGCCGCCATGGCTAACTTTCTCGAGTACGACATCTATGACCTAGAACTGACCCAAGTAAAGAACAACACGGAACTGAGAAAGCTTCTCATCGCGACCACCAACAAATCGATAATCGTGATAGAAGATATCGACTGTTCTCTCGATCTCACAGACCGCAAGAAGAAGAAGAAGCCACAGAAAGATGCGGACAAAGAGGCGTCCGATCCCAGTAAGCCCGATGAGAGCGAATCGAACGAGGACAGCAAAGTGACCCTTTCTGGGGTTTTGAACTTCACAGACGGGTTGTGGTCGTGTTGTGGAAGCGAGAGATTGTTCGTGTTCACGACGAACCACATCGACAGGCTCGACCCGGCGCTTCTCCGGTCTGGTCGGATGGACAGACACATTTTCCTCTCATTCTGCACTTTCGGGGCATTCAAGATTCTTGCCCGCAATTATCTCTCCATTGAAGACCACGAGCTGTTTTCCGAGATCCAAGATTTGATAGAGGCCGCTCAGATGACGCCTGCGGATGTAACCGAACATCTCATGAAGATGGCTGACGATCCCACCACTGCCCTCCACGACCTAATTGAAGCTCTTCGCGAGGCCAAAGAAAGAACAGCTATTGCCGCTTTGAATGGCCGCATATCAGAAGAAAACGTTTCTGCGACAGTACAGGACCAAGTGTAATGTCGGCAAAGTAGGTGCAGACACCAATATTTGCTTAGAATTCGGACATGCAGTAGAGGTTATTACTAGCAGAGGTTATACTTGAAAATTTCATTTCTATTACTTGAAGTTAAATTTAGTTTGTACTCTGTTTTTTTTCCCTTATAATTTGCTTTAATGTTCTCTGGTCCTGTTTTCCGTTGAAATGTTGGGCTGTACAAGGAGTCTTTATGCAGAGAAACCATGGATTAATAACTGGAGTTTTTAAGCAGTAAAAACCAACATGCCAGGTTGAAAATTAATCTCAATTCAGCTCTAAATTGTAACTCTGGCAAATAGAATCTAGAATATTTTTATGATGTGTTAGGGAAAACACCTAGCACATCAACTAGAATCTTAAAGCAAGCTAAAGAAAACGCTCAAGATAGGACTCTACGAGAAGAGTTAATGGACTGAGTCACAGCTAATCTTTTTGGACTCCATATATATCTTATCGAATTCCTTTTAGGCTTCCAAATAGTAGTAGGCAAAAGATTCTAAGTATATCTTATCGAATTCCTTTTAGGCTTTCAAATAGTAGTAGGCAAAAAGATTTTAAGTATATCTTATCGAATTCGCTTTCAAATAGTAGTAAGCAAAAGATTTTTAAGAAATGAAGATTTTTTCTGAGAATATTTATCTGGTGAAAGATTTTAAAAAATGAAGATTTTTTCTGAGAATATTTATCTGGCAAAAAATTATTAAATTCTAGATTTAAATAATTATTTTTATAAAAATTTCCAAATCACCTTGTGTTTGTGTTTGGAGTAATGTAAGTAATGTAAAAATTAGACATTGTAGTTATGGGTTGTTGCCTGCGTATAAGTTTGGTGTCAGAGTGATTTGAGATCCACAATTCTAGGAGAGTGTTCTAAGTTTGGTGTGCATCTTTAAACTATGAATGTACCTGATTTCTTCATTAATAGATGGGTGATTATGTGAGCATCTTTGCTCATTGCTCCACTGTGTTTAATCTCTGATTGTTAATATGGTATCAGAGCGACTGGTGTGAAAAATTGTGTAAGAGCGACCAGTGTAAGAGCAAGTTTGAATGTGTGTAGCCAGTTGGCATTGCCATCGTCAAAGCAGGATTAGAGTGTCGCAAGTCACTTATCATATTTCTGAGCGTGTAAACCTGTGGCTGCCAGTGGTGGATTCGCCTAACTGGAGGAGTGCGATCCCTGCTGAATATTGCACTAATATGAGTGGAGAGACAAAGCAAGTCACCACCGGTATCCCGTACGACCTACAATTTGTCCTAGCATTCGCCCCGTTCTTCTCAAGTTGATAGATATTGGTACGGCGCAACAATCGCCCATCGTGCAGGGGTGGAGAAGAGAAGTAGATTCGCTTCCACTAGAGTTGCTTATTACTGTAATAATTCGTGGGTGCTTGCAAACCATTTGCAAAGCAAGCGAATGCTTCGTGGAAGAGATAATCACCATTGATTGAAATAATTGAAGAAGATTGTCCTCTAATAAAAAGGTAATTTTATTAAATTAATTCTTCAGCTACAGAAGTTATTTGCTGGATCAGCGTGGATTATAATCGCCAAGAATAGCCGAGTTGTTGTGTTAATCTCTAATTTTTAAGATGGTATCAAACCCGGGAATCGTGAAGGTGTATCTGTTGTCGAGGAAAAAAATGTCTTGGTAATTGTTTTGTTCTTTGTGTGCCCCCGATTTTTCCATTGGAAAATTTGTTCATCCATTGATCTGTTGTGTGGTTGCTTGATTGAGTCGTTGAAAGGAGCATAGGAAAGAGGCGTGTGGCAGAGCGCTTCCAAGAGATAATCACCATTGATTGAAATAATTGAATTTATTTCACAGGTTATGACAACACTGCATTGGAGTTCTTTCGCAGTTTCCGACAACACTAC
The DNA here is from genome assembly GCA_010110895.2 of Picea sitchensis. Classification (NCBI taxonomy): domain Eukaryota; kingdom Viridiplantae; phylum Streptophyta; class Pinopsida; order Pinales; family Pinaceae; genus Picea; species Picea sitchensis. The sequence goes on along the minus strand of SNQJ01S0161480.1, from coordinate 14,651 downwards.
AGTCTAAGGTTCTGACAACACTGCAGTCTAAGCCCCACCTGTTCTCCACCTCACCGCCATGCAGTCGTTGACAATTTTACCATTGCCACCACCCCTCCCACCGCCAGTGTCATCGTTCAATTGTATTAAACAAAAATACAACAATTAAATAAACATACGGATGGTCAGTTCCACATGCAAGACGATTTAGATCAATACCTCGACTGCCATAGCTTTCACGAAACTTAGGATTTAGATCAATACCTCGACGGCCATAGCTTTCACGAAACTTAGGATGTCCCTGTAAATTAAATTGCCCTGTAACACCCCAAGGTCGAGCCCCTGCTGAGCCCCTACTAAATTGTAATTATGCTTATAGGTTGGTGAACCAAGTGGTTATAATATGAGAGACTTAAGTGTTTATTAGGCTGGTGAGTAAGATGCTAAGGCCAATGAGCTTGTTTTGTATATGTAATTAAGCAAATCATTAATAAAAACCATACATCGCTTCGTGTAGACCCTCCACGGAGAAAGAGTTATGGGGGGCTAAGCTCCACTAGGTGGGGAAGGGGCTAAGTGTCTAGGAATAGAGGCTAAGCTAGAGGGCTTACCCCTAAAGGAATAATATTATATTATTATTTCCTAGAAGCTAAGGTCTGATATAACCATGTTGTCCTAAGTACCTGGGGAAAGGGGGGACGAGTGTTAAGTGGAACTCATGTGGCTTTAGAGAGACACGTGTCAACCTGAGCGCATGCATTTTTAGGTGGGCAAGTCAACTCGTTCGGGGGTCCGCTCACTATGCTCACAAGTCTCACGATTCTCACGACTGTCACACATCCTTCACCATTGTGTATGTACTCTCGCGATGTTAGACACCCTGGAAGAGAGCCACACTCCCCACTGATGCACATGCGATTGTAACCTGCAGTACTGGACGTCATCCTATGTGTTTTTCCTGTGAAGCCCAACGCATTTGTATTCACCTGAGCCATGTTGTGTCTTAGCGTTCGGCTTTTTCCACTTTCGGTGTCCATACCCGTTTTCTGTTACTGTCGTCACCCACGTGTTAGTTGAATGATGTTGTATTGCTTAGGAGTTGAATTGAAGAAGCAGGTTGTCAGGCCTATGAGCAACTCTCCCAGGTGAGAGAGTTTGTTGGGAAGTGAGTTCTCCTAGAGGAGTCCCGTAGCAACTACAGTACTCTGAGACTTCCGGTCCAGCCTATTGTTGAAGCCCAAGGTAAGAGAGGTGTAGTAGTCGATGGACTTGTATTAGTGAAGGTGTACCCTCCTGGGGTGGAGTAGGTGTGTGGGGAATGAGGGCCTGTGGGTTGTGGGCGTAAGTGTCTCCTGGGATAAAAGATCCTTCCTATTTTTATGTGCAACTTCCTTGTTGTCCTTGCCAAGTCTAGAATTCCCTTGCTCGGTGGAGTTTATTCCCAGCTCGGGGGTGACCCACTACTGAGCGTGATGAGCAGCGTGGTCTAAGGCTGGGAGGTTCGTGGAAGGTCTGCACACAGTTGGTGGTCACCTATTAAAATATAAGTACCAATTCTTTGTTCATTGTATGTTGTGTATTTGTATTTGCATTATAATTAATGAGTAATGCATGTATATATATGTTGCATGTAGGCGTTAATGTTGCTTCCACGTGAATAGGTGTATGAGTAGGGTATTGTCGTCTATTTAATTGGATTAGATAGATTAATATTTAAATGTGTGAATACTAGATGTTACCTCTATCTTCCGGTTAAGTTTTATATGTGATTATTTCCACAAAGTTACTCACTGGCATGGCCTAGCTTGTTGTTTAAGGTCGGGAATGTCACAGAAATGGTATCAGAGTGATAGTATCGAGCTTGATAAAGAAAAATCAAAGGTTGTGATAGCATTACGTGAGATGATTGTTTGGGGATGTTACAAATTGGTATCGAGCAGTTTTCGACACTGAGCTGGATAGACCATGTTAGTGGTTAGAGATAAAGATTTAAGGGGAATTGTTTTGAAAGGAACAAGAATTGGTGCAGACATTCCAGTGCCGAATACCTTGGTTGTGTTATGAAGCTCATGAGGTATAGCGGTTTATGGAATGGTGGTAGAGAAAAGAGAACCTTCTGATGCTTAGTGGGTTTTGGAACCACCCGAGGTTTGAAGTTAGGCAATGGGATGTCATTGGGAGAAAGGAGGACCCTTCACAACCATGGGATCTAGAGAAGATGCATGAAAGATTAACCCCTAAGTACTTAGGACTTCAGGCTTCAACAAGTTTATGTAATAGAGAAGAAGAATTTGAAGATGAGTTAGAGTTAGAAGGATCTAAATTGTAAGATCAGTAGAGTGTTTACCATAGGGTTAAGCCAAGAGTGGAAGGTAAGAAAGTTCGGGAGTTCGGCATTCAGGAGGAACAGGGTATGCAAAGGTGAAATCTTCCAAAGCCCGAAGCTTCGGCGGCGTGGCAGCGTGTCACTAAGGATGATGTGGACACATGGGATGTGTGCCGCGTGTTAGTGAAGTTAAGAACCTTGTAATATTGAAATGCGGTTAGAATGTGACATTATCACCCACTTGATTGGACCACATGTCAACTTCGTGTGTCCTACCATGTAGCACTCCTGTAGGTGGCACAAGGTAGTTAAAATTGGAAAATAAGTTAGCTAGATCAGGGCCTTTATCTTGGTCACAATCTAATGAGATATTGATGGCCAAGAGGCATTGCGGAGATTGAAGATGCGCGATAGATAATTCTACAAGATGGTCCTACAATCCAAACCACATTTTTCCAAAAGGGGTACATGTCAGTGTGAGCACAATTGCAGAATGATCGACGGGCTACTCCAAAACCGACAACCCATGTCCCATAATTTAGTATAAATTTTGATGTAATTTGTTATCTTTTTAGTTCGAAGCAGAAGCGAAGTAGGCCCTAGTGGGCGCATGGTGCGAGATCTTGAAATCCAGTGGACACTTTCACGGAAGAAATGGCTCGTGATGGAATGGGAAGAAGAAACCTCAAAGTTTCACTACACTGAAGTAAAGTGACGCGATGACGTCACCAGGGTAACATGGAAGTACGTGGAGACTCACGGTTCGAGAGTTTTGAGTTGAGAAAAGGTGGAATCATCAGAAGTCTCGAACCCACAGCTCAAAGTCAGGAAACCCAATACGGAGTTCCACCAGCGGTATCAGCTTTATGGTTGGACTGTGAATTCACCCCTACTTCGTGAGTTTTCCAATCCGACACTCACGAGAAATTGTTGTGATGTGCTTTGAAATTTGTCGAAGCCCGGAGCCCAAAGTTTGAGGAGGTTAGGATAAGCGTAAATCATAAGCATTGGGTCCGATCATGGTCACATGAACCAAAATTTTGAAGAAGAAGGCTAGCGTTGAATGGTAGGGTAATTTCACGAGAATAAGCGGGGCTTAGAGATAGAATCTCGAGGGCTTCTTGATGCAGACCGACCGAAAATGGATTATGATATTCTTTATGTTGAATAAGATTGTTTAAGTTCCTATGGAAAATTATTAAATCTTTGATAGCTGGTCCGGTTATTTTCGGCATGAAATGAGAGTGGAGATATATCTGAAATATTTAGAATATTGCAAGAGAGACAACAATATAACATAGATATAGCGGAAATAAAACAAAAGTCCTTGGATGTCTGATGTCTACGATTTCTATTAGCGAAATAAATGTATAGAGAAATTTGTAAAATGCAGTGAATTCCTTGGAATGGTGGTAGCTTATCTGCGAGAAGAGATATGATGGCTACCCCATCCATGAGAAGATGATTATTACAATGAGGCTCTAAAGGGCCTTTTTAACAAAAGTAAAATCAAAACCCTAACCCCGAAGATGAAAATCCAAAGGTTTGTAGACTAGATGGAGTGGTTGATCGATCAACTTCGAGCACCATACAATCTACGTTGGGTGCTCAATAAGTTGGAAGAATATATATCAGAGAACTACAACTTTTGAATTGAGCAACATCGTCGATGTTTCTCCCTGTTTTCTCAAAAACATCGTTTAAGGCCTCAAAAATGGCCCACAAGTTAAATTACTAAAAATGATAGAAATTACCAAATTGCAGGAAATATGTTTTGGGCAGGTTGGAGAAAGGTGGGTGGCCACCGGTATCCACCTAGATCAATCCTCTCCCTCCTTAGCAATGATGGTCTCCATTGCATTGAGTTCTGAGGGGAGAGGGGAAAGCGGTGAATCTGAATCTTGGTGGGTTGTTTGCCTTGTTGGAGACGTCGTGCTACTTGGTTTGTTGAAGGTGATCACGAACCTATGGTGGAAGGTTGGACCTTTTTAACTCGGTTTGGCTGTGAGATGATTGTGTCTTGAAGGAATCTTTGTGCTACGCAACTTTGTCGACACATACGGTGGATAGAAGGTGCTTGTTAGAAGACTATAGTGGTTCTTGGTATCCCTTTGTTCCCCTTTTGAGCAGATTATGGAAGATGAATTTTTGTAGTATGAGATACTACCTTGAGGCGTTGGGTGGGACCCAATGGTTGGAACTACTCACAGTATTTTGTAGAGATGACTAAGTAACAATGACACCTCACAGAGGGTCGAGGACTCATAAATAACATGGCTTCCACATATGGTATTACAGAGAACATCTGGACATCCAGGTGAAACATCACATAATACCTCTCATCCTTGAAGGTTGGATGCCCGTGTGACAATCGACAACATAGCCTTTCTGAAGATCTAGATCCTTGGCTGAGCTCCACCCGATGTAATATGGTTGTGGGTGTGGTGTTATCCGACAATCTAGCTGTTTGGCGACCTCTAGCGAGACCAGAGGTTCTTATGGCTTCAGCTATCAACAATAAAATCGGAGTCCCCCTTCACCCACATCTGTGTGAATGAAAAGGTGCTCCCCTCTTACGGATCTGTTGGTTCTTACGGATTTAAATTGTTGCCCGGTCATTGACAATAACGGTGGGAATTAGCATTCGAAGATTTGTCTTTTTCCATTATTTTGAGAATCAGATTCTGAATCGGGGTTGGCTCCTTGTCTTTGATCTCGACCACCAATCAACATTTTGGCGACATTCGCCGATTGTTGTGCCAAGGGATTTTATAAATCGCACCATTTTGGTGTCCTTCTTTGTCTTCAGTGACCCTTCTTTTCTGTGGCTTGGAATGGTTTTGGAGATTGTTTGTTAGGGATATATATTTGTCATACTTTGGTTGTTGTGGATTTGGAAACCCGAACTCCCATTTGTTACGGTGCTTAATTTTTTGCTCTATTTTAACAGCATATCGATAGGCAACTTAAGTGATGAGATGTCCAAAACTCCATTTCGGTTTGGATGTATCTTTGTAGACAGGCCACATGGTATTTCTGAACCAAATGTCATTTGGATTCTTTGATGCCTAACTTGGTGCATAAGGTATGGAAGGTATTGGTGAACTCTGGAACTTCTTGGCCCCTCTCTTGCCGCGTGTGGTCCATCTCATGTCTTGGTCCCCATAGTTGCCAGCGAGATATGTGTTCCTTTACCGCATCCACAAAAAATCCCAAGTGGGATCGACCCATATATTCGAGGGAATCTCCTGAACTTTGCTCCCGGTAAATTTCCCACCAATGTTTGACATGGAGGAGAGAGCCTTAAAGAGTGCAAAGGTGATATTTTTCCTTGTCGAGAAAAATTATGAAACGGAGAAATAATACAACATATTTAACCATTTATCTGGGGCATTTGCATCTGTTGAACTTCAAATCTGAGAATATCAAAATTAACACGGCCTGTGAAGAGTGCCTCAAAGTGATAAACTGATGAAGATCGCTTGATTCTATGGGGAGGCATTGAAGGATGTGGGAAAAATTCTCCATCATTTTGTCCCTGCGTGTGAGAGCTTGCTCCAAACATGAGAATAATAGGATCGTTTACTCCGATGTCTTTATTTTCTTAAGTGAGGGTTTCTTGGGTGTCGCGAAAGTGATTGTCTCAAGAGAGACAAGCTCGATAACTTAAAATACTCCCGGACCTCGTCGGACATGCAGCGATCGAGAAACAGCACCTTCGATACCTCGTCAGTATTATTTTAGGTACAGTAATGAGAGCGGAGATATATCACTAAAATATTTAGAGATATTGCAAGAGACAACAATATAGCAGAGATAGGTGGAAATAAAACAAAAGGTATGAGATATCTGATGTCTGGTGATTTCTATTAACTTGAAATAAATGTGCGGTATGAAATACAGTGAAAGCTAAGCTAGAATGGTGGTAGCTTATCTCTGAGAGATGTGACCACTTGCATCCATGAGAAGATGAATTATTACAATGAGGCTCTAAGGGCCTTTTTAACAAAGTAAAATCCAAAACCTAACCACGGAAGATGAAAGCCAAAAGGTTTGTGGGCCCCGGAATTAGAGTAGTTTATACGTCAACTTCCATGGGGCGTAACACTACTGTCCCCGATCTCTCTGTTTGGAAGCTCAATAGCTTCGTTGGAAAGATCTATCCAGAACTACAACTTTGGGTGAGAAACATGATCTATGATCCATGTTATACGTTTTTCTCAAAAAACATCATTTAGAGCCTCAAAATGGCCGAGTTAAAATTACTAAAAAATAGTAAATTACCAAAATGGTCGGAAAACTATTTTGGGCGGTTAAGGTGGGTGGATGCTGATATCCACCTAGATCAATTCTTCTCGAGGAAGCAATGGTCTCCATTCGTTGAGTTGGGAGAGAAGCGATTCTTGAATTTGAATCTTGGTAGGTTGCTTGCCTTGTTGGAACCAGTGATCTTTGCTTGGTTTTTGTTGAAGGTCGTCCACGAACCTATGGTGGAAGGTTGGACCTTTTAGCTTGATCACGGCTACATGAGATCCTTTGTGCAGAAGGAATTTTTGTGCTCTGTTGCAACTTTGTCGACCTACTTTTGGTGGATAGAAGGTGCTTGGGCGGTAGTGGTTCTTGTTATCCTTTTGTTCCCCTTTTGAGCAGACTGTGAAGAAGATGAATTTTGGTATGGATACAACCTTACTTGAGAGGCTGTTTAGGTGGGACAATAGTGAGAAACTACCTCTAGTATTTTGTAGAGATGACCCCCAAAGTAGCAGTGGCTTCACTACATGGTCGAGACTCATAAATAACGTGGTGCTTCCACATATATGGCTAGCCCAGAAGAACATAGGACATCCAATGGGGCAACATCATAATACCTCATCCTTGAAGGTTTGGATCTTGTATGACAATCGACACTACTATCTAACATGAAGATCTCGTCCTTGGATAAACCACCCGATGTTGTATGGTTGGTGTGGTGTTGTCGACAATCTGGCCCCGTTTGGCGACCTCTGGCGAGATAGAGGTTCTTTTAACCCCATTAACAATAAAATCGCAGTGGGGTCCCCTTCACCCACATACGTGAATGAAAAAAGGTGCTTCCCTTCTGCGGATCTATTGGTTCTTACGGTTGAATTATTTGCCGGTGTGACAATGATGGGAATACTGCGTCGATGTCTTTACCCGGTATTTGAATCAGTTAGTCAGGGTTTAAATCCTTGTCTTTGATCTCGACCACCAATGGCCCATTTTGTGACATTCATGATGTTGTACTTGGGGCTTTAATGGAAATCGCACCATTTTCCGGTGTCCTTCTTTGTCTTCCGTATTCCCTTCTTTCTGTGGCTTTAGTTGGTTTGGGAGATTGTTTGTTAGGGATATATTTGTCATACTTTTGGTTGTTGTGGATTTGCAGACCTAACTTCTCATTTGATGCAGTGCTTTAATTTCTTCTCGATTTTAACAATATATTGATAGGCAGAAGTGATGAGATGTCAAAAACTCCATTTAGGTTTGGATATCTGTGCTTAGAGAGCCCCACGGTATTTCAAAACCAAATGTCATTGAGAGTCTTTGGTACCAAGCAGTGCGCAAGGTATGGAAGGTGTGTTGAACTACGGAACTTCTTGGCCCTCCTCTTGTCGCAGTGTGGTCCACCTCATGCTTGAGGGTCCTCATGGTTGCCAATGGATTAATATTGTTCCTTTACCACATCCTAAAAATCCCAAGTGGGATCGACCCATATATTCCAAACTTCTGTGGAACTATATACGATGGTTCCACCAATGTTTGACATGGAGGAGAGCCTTGGGAGTGCAAAGGTGATCTTTCCTTGTCGGAAAAATTATAGACAGAATAACAGCTATATTTAACCATTTATCTAGGGGCATCTGCATCTATTTGACCTTCAAATATAGGAATATCAAAAATTAACTTTGTACCTTGAAAGGAGAGGTGCCTCAAAAGTGGTTGTTTGTTGAATATGCGCTTGTTTCTATCAGCATGTGGTGAAGGATGTGGGAAAAATTCTCCATCATTTTGTCCCTCATGCATGAGATCTTGCTCAAACAACGGTGATAGGATTATGCACTCCATTATTTTTATTGCACAATACGCCATTGAGGGTTTCTTGGGTGTGCGGAAGATTTTCCTCAAGAAAGACAAGCTCGAGACCCAACTTGTCTCGGACCTGTCGAGGACATGTGAAAGCGATCAGGCTGGCCTGCTCATTACCATTGATCAGGATGATTTTAGGCACAAAATGAGAGTGGAGATATATCTGTAAATATTTAGAGATTTGCAAGAGAGACAACAATATAGCTGAGATATAGTGGAAATAAAACAAAAGTCCATTGATATCTGATGATACCATGATTTCTATTAACGAAATAAATGTCTGGAAATACACGATTTCTATTAACGAAATAAATGTACAGAGACTGTAAAATACAGAGTGAAAGACTCGCTAGAATGGTGGTAGCTTATCTCTGAGAAGAGATGTGACGGCTACTTGCATCCATGAGAAGATGATTATTACAATGAGGCTCTAAGGGCCTTTTTAACAAAAGTAAAATCCAAAACCCTAACCCAAGAAGATGAAAAGCCAAAAGGTTTGTGGGCCCCGATGGGGGTAGTTGATACGTCAACTTCCCATGGGCGTAACTTTTGCATACGATCTCTGTTTGGGGCGCTCAATAGCTCGTTGGAAAGATCTATCCGAGAACTACAAATTTTGATCCATGTTGCTTCCCATTTTCTCAAAAAACATCATTTAGGTCCTCAAAATGGCCCCGGAAGTTAAAAACTGCTAAAAATAGTAAATTACCAAAATTGCCAGAAACATGTTTTGGGCCAGTTGGAGAAGGTGGGTGGCCATCGATATCCACCTAGATCAATAGCCTGACAAAAATATGGTTGACTGCACATTTTGCAGAGTTAACAATTGATGGGCCAAACCGAGTTGTTGCATAGTGTAGAGCATGAAGGAGGTGCATGATGCTTACAGTTCAGAGGATGAATTTAGAGGAATGGATGTCCATTTGGGAATTGAAGGATCGAAATCCAATGGGCATGAAGAAGATATAGATAAAGAAGAGAACATGAAGAAAATCATTAAAAATTTGTAGAGAGATGTACAAAATCACCGAGCAGATAACAAAAAGCACATGAAAGCCAGGGAGGAATAGGGAGAATTCAACGTGAAGTTGATACAGATCCTGGAAATAATATAAAATAAATTGGATAAGGAGAGTGGATTAAGAAAATCAGGAAGTCCCAGAAGAACAAGAAGTATTAGCCGGCATCACCAGCACTCCTCGAGGCATTCCAATAAGAGAGCACACAACAACTCAAGTCCATCTCCTGTTAGGAAGCATAAGAGATTTGGGGAAGATGAGCTACAAGGGGAAATGAACAAAATCAAACCTCCTACGTTTTATGGGGAGAACAAGAAAGATGAAGAGGCAGAGACATGGTTGTTGGGCATGAGAAAGTATTTTCAATTGCATAATTATTCTTCTCATGCAGAAGGAAGAATTGCCATCTATCAACTCAAAGGGAAGGCATCCAAATGGTGGGATAAACTTGTGCAAGTACAACATGTCAGAGAGAATAATGTTACATGGAGGGAATTCAAGAGACAATTTGAAAGGAAGTACCTAACTAAGAGGTATTATGACAAGAAAATGAAAGAGTTCTTTGAACTCAAGCTGAGAAGTCTGCCTATCGATGAGTATGAAAGAATATTCTTGGAGTTGTTGAAGTATGTTCCCTTCATCAAGGATGAGACAGTTAATATTCAAAGGTATATGAGTGGGCTGCCATTTTCCATCAGTGACAAGATCCAGTGTGATGATCCTAAAACTATGGAAGAAACCATAAGGAGAGAAAAATTCTTATATGATCAACAAAAGGAGAAGCCTACTTTCCAAAAATCTTGGGAAGACAAGAAAAAGTTTAAGAGGGAACAAAGGCAGAAGGGAAACAAACCACCATTTTTTAGGAATAGTCCTCAGGGACAACTGGTTTTGAGAGAGCCCAGGATGGTTGAAGTAGGTGGACAAAGGCCAAAGAAGACACCTATGGAATGTTGGGGTTGTAAAGGAGATCATAGGTATAGATATTGTTTTCATAGAAAGGACAAGATGAGAGTTGTTCACAATGTTCAGCAAGCTGAAATAGTGGAGGACATGGGCATAAGAGTACCAAGAATCTATGCAGCCTTGGACAACAAGCATGTTGAGTTTCAATCACACATGATTGAAGTTGAAGGTATGATGAATAACCATACCTTTACTATTTTAATAGACTCATGAGCTAGTCATAGTTACATAGATCCTAAAGTTGTGGAATTATTATGCTTGTCGAGAAGCAAGCATGATAAATCTTGGTTGGTACAACTGGATAAAGGAGCCAAGAGGAAATTTGTTGAGTTGGTTGAATCATGTCCAGTGGGCATGAAGGGACCAAGTACCAAGGTAGATATGAATATCTTGCCTTTAGGATTATATGATTGCCTAATTGGTATGAACTGGTTGGACCAACACCATGCCATTTTAGACCGCCATAACAAGGCATTCACTTGCTTGGATGAAGAAGGAAATTAGAGAGCAGTCCAAGGAATTCCCAGGGCAGTTGCTATTAGATAAATTTCAGTAATGCAGCTGAAGAAATGTTACAGGAAAGGATGTCAAACATTTGCATCTCATATGGAGGAAGCATCTAAGGATAAGGTGCCAATTATGGAGGACCATGCAGTCCTGGAAAATTTTGAATATGTGTTCAAGGAGGTACCAGGACTACCTCCAAAGAGAGATATCGATTTCTCTATAAATTTGACGCATGGAGGAGCCCCAGTGTCAAAGACTCCCTATAGAATGAGTACACCAGAGCTGAAGGAACTGCAAATGCAGCTTGAAGAGCTTCTAAAGAAGGGGTATATCCGCACAAGTGTATCCCCTTGGGGTTCCCCAGTCTTGATCGCAAAGAAGAAAGATGGAACAATGAGGTTGTGCATTGATTTCAAATAGTTGAAAAAAGTGACTATAAAGAACAAGTATCCCTTACCAAGGATTGATGATTTCTTTGATCAATTGAAGGATGCAAAGATATTTTCAAAGATAGATCTCAGGCCATGTTACCATCAGGTAAAGATTAAAGAGGAATACATCAGCAAGACCGTTGTCATAACAAGGTACGGTCATTATGAGTTCACAGTGGTGCCATTTGGGTTATCAAATGCACCCATTGTTTTTATGTGCTTAATGAGTGGTGTTTTCAGGGGATATTTGGACAAGTTTGTCATTGTCTTTCTGGATGACATCCTTGTATATTCCAAGTCGTAAGAAGAGCATGAGCATCATTTGAGGATAGTGTTGCAAGTGCTAAGAGAGAATCAATCGTATGCCAAATTGAGCAAGTGCTCATTTTATCAAAACATAATTCACTATTTGGGGCATATCATATCAGAAGAAGGGATAGTTGTGGACCTTGAAAAGATTGAGGCCATTAAAGGGTGGATAACACCTAAAAATGTAACATAAGTCAGATCCTTCATGGGTCTAGCTAGATACTATAGAAGGTTCATTGCAGAGTTTTCGAGAATATCTCACCCCATCACTTCCTTGCAAAGGAAGGGGAAGAAATTTCAATGGACAAACGAATGTGAAAGAATCTTCCAACAATTGAAGCAACGGTTAACCAATGCTCCAATTATGAAGATTGGAGATCCGAATGAATATTTTGTGGTTTGCACAAATGCATGTAAAGAAGGAATAGGACGAGTCCTCAGCCAGAACGGGTTTGTGATATGTTTTGAGTCGAAAAAATTGAAAGAGCATGAAATACTCTACGCCACTCACGATTTGGAGTTGGTAGCCATTGTACACGCTCTAAATAAATGGAGACATTACCTCATGGGAAATAGGTTTGAGCTCAGGACAAACCATCATGGTCTGAAGTATTTGTTTGATCAACCTACATTGAATGCCAAGTAGAGTAGATGGTTGAAATTCCTCTGTGAATATGACTTTGATATCAAGCACATCAAAGGAAAGGAGAACAAAGTGGCTGATGCACTCAGTAAGAGAGTGCATGAACTGCATGATACAACCATCAACATGTATCAGATGAATATTCAAGGTAGAATATTTGAGGCTACAAAATTTGATTTGAAGTACATAGAATTGGTAACAAAATTGCAGCAAGGTAAAATGCAGTAGAAGGCTGAAGATTTCGAATTGGGAATTGATGGAATTCTCTTGTATAGAAACAGATTTTATTTACCCAACTCTCTGAATTGAAGAGTGCAATTTTAAAAGAAATGCACGATGTACCTTATGCAGGACACCCAGGATATCAGAAAACAATTTCAGTAGTCAAAAGCCAATATTATTGGCCACGCATGAAGAAGGAAGTTGTTGAATTTATTGTCAAATGCTTGGAATTTCAAAAGGTAAAGGTTGAAGATAGACACCCAGATGGTTTGCTACAACCTTTAACCATCCTTGAGTGGAAGTGGGAAGTGGTGACAATGGATTTCATCACAGGATTGCCCAGAACAAGAAAGCAACATGATGCAATCATGGTAGTAGTGGACACACTTACTAAAGTTGCCCATTTTATTCCATTGAAGACCACTCACAAGGCAACTAACGTTGTTGATATCTATATGAGGGAGGTATCACGACTGCACGATATTCCCAAGAAAATTGTGTCTGACGGATACCCAAATTTTACCTCAATGTTCTGGAGAGGACTATTCGAGGGGTTCAGAACGAACCTAAATTGTAGCACAACCTATCACCCTGAGTCAGATGGACAAACAGAAAGAGTAAACCAAGTGATAGAAGACATGCTAAGGATGTATGTGATGGAAAAACCATCTAAATAGGAAGATTATCTACACTTGGTAGAATTTGCCTACAACCATGGGTATCAGGCATCATTGAAGATGAGGTTGTTTGAAGCACTTTATGGAAGAAATGAAACACCCCAATAAGATGGGACAATCCAGCTGATAGGGAAGTGGTTGGGCCAGAGTTGCTTGAGGAAATGGAAGAGAAAATGTTGAAGATTAATTTTTTTTTGAAGGATTCCCAAGATAGACAGAAAAGTTATGCGGACAAAGGCATAAACCACAGAGAGTTTAAAGTGGGTGACCATGTTTTCCTAAATATGAAATCCAACAGAAGTTCCATGAAGCTAGGAATCTCTTCCAAGTTGGCAGCCAGATTTTGTGGACCATTTGAAATCCTAGAAAGGATTGGACTAGTAGCTTATATGCTTGCATTTCCTGCATCCATGATTGTTCATAATGTATTTCATATATCATTTCTCAAGATGTATATACTTGATGCTAATCATGTGATTGATTGGAATGTGATCCAGGTGGAACAAGAAGGAGCTTTGCAAGTGCAACCTGTGCGCATACTGGACTGGAAGAGAAAGCAACTCCAGAATCAAGTCGTAAAGGTTGTAAAGGTTTAGTGGACCTGGTACAGTCATAAGGACGCAACATGGGAGCATGAAGATGCTATGCGGGCAGAGTACCCACATATTTTTGAAGATTTTGGAAATATTTTTGTTGTTGTGTAAAGTGTTGCACTGAGGACAGTAAAAAAATAAGGGGAAGGGATTGTAACACCCCAAGGTCGAGCCCCTGCTGAATTGTAATTATGTTTATAGGTTGGTGAGCTGAGTGGTTATAAGCTGAGAGACTTATGTGTTTATTAGGATGGTGAGCCAGTTGCTAAGGCTAATGAGCCTGTTTTGTATATGTAATTATGCAAATCATTAATAAAAATTATACATCATTGCATGTAGACCCTCCATGAAGAAAGAGTTATGGGGGACTAAGCTCCACTAGGTGGGGAAGGGGATAAGTGTCTAGGAATAGGGGCTAAACTAGAGGGCTTACCTCTAAAGGAATAATATTATATTATTATTTCCTAGAAGCTAAGGTTTGATATAACCATGTTGTCCTAAGTTCTTGGGGGGAGGAGTGTTAAGTGGAACTCATGCGCCTTCAAGGAGACATGTGACAACTTGAGTGTATGTAGTTTTAGGTGGGTTGTTGATTAAGGTTGGTTGTCATTGATGCCAACCCTTGAAGAAAGCCTCGTAGCACAAAGGTTTGGGTAATGGACCCAATATTGTTTGATGTAAATATGACTCATTATTTTGTTGTCATGGTTGATAAGAAGTAAATATGTATGAACTCCAAAGTGGTCCCCTTATGGTGAAAGTCCTCACGGGAAGACGCTTTGTGGAGTAAGAGAACCCATGCTTAATTGTGGAATAATGAGATGAAGGAAAGTGAATTTGTCAGGGAAAATATCCTATATGGATAGTTCTT
>SNQJ01S0161477.1:4785-21584 GCA_010110895.2 Picea sitchensis | reverse complement strand
AAATTTCTTGATTATAGTCATCAAACTCTTGTTAAATGATTCAAAAAACCCATTTCCCTGAGGATAATAAGTTGTAGAATGACCTAAAATAATATTGTATTTCTGACAAAAATTGATCATCGCAATAGATTTAAAATCCTGAGCATTATCAGTAACTATTTTCCTAGGACAACCAAATCTTTCTAGGATGTTTTCTTCCAAAACGTTTATCACTACTAAATCTGTAGCATTCCAAGTTGGAATGGATTCAACCCATTTCGTAAAATAATCAATAGCGGTTAGAATCCATCTATGTTGAGCACTCGACTGTGGATGAATTTCTTCAATGAAGTCTATGCCCCATTGTTGGAAAGGAGCTTCAGCTTTTACTGGAATTAAAGGTAAGGCAGGAAGATTTTGCTTACCAACAAATAGTTGGCATGAATTGCAAGCTCTGACCCTTGCATTTACATCAGTAAATAATTTTGGCCAATAATATCCCACCCTTAAAATTTTGTAAGTTATTTCTCTCCAGGCATGATGTCCTCTTCATACTCCTTCATGAAATTTGTCAATGATACCTTCTGTTTCGGATTCTATCAAGAAACATAATAGGAAACCCAAAGGGTCTTTCCAGTATAACTTTCCATCAATAATGCAATACTTAATTGCATGTAACTTAAAATTTCTTTCTTTCGAAGGAGTCATGTCACCTGGACATTGAAGAGTAAGGAGATATGTAACAATATCACTGTACCAAGATGAGGAGGAAAAATTTTTATTCAATCTGAATAATGGGTGCTTGATCATCAATCTCCTCTATATCTAGAAGAGAATCATGAGACTCGAGGTTATTCATTCCAAGTTCTCTAAAGTTTGATTTGGATAACAGCCTTTCCAGACCTTGACCTTTCACGAGTTTGGTTGGTTTGACTTCTAAATCAAACTCTTGAATTTTGGCCAACCATCTGCCTCTTCTTCCATCACTGTTTGGCTGAACCAATATATATTTAATTGCATTTGTTGGTACATAATCAATTACTTTGGATTGCAAGACATATGTTCAAAAAGCCTTGAGAGCCTTCACCATCGCATACACTTGTTTTTAGAGAATGTCATATCTTAGCTCTGCATCTCTAAGGCTTTTGCTGAAAAAGGCTATTGGTTGTTCAAATCCTTCTTCGTTCTTTTGAAGGAGCACTACTACCACAATATGTTCAGAGGTAGAGGAGAAGATTAAGAATTCTTTCGTATAGTCAGGACTTACCAATATTGGTGCTTCTCCGATGTATTTTTTAACACGTTCGAAAGATGCTTTGGATTCTACAGCCCATTTTACTTCGTTGTCCTTTTTTAGCATATATGTAATCAGTTTGATTATTTTAGCAAAGTTAGGAATAAATCTCCTCAAAAAATTGATCTTACCTAAAAAATATTGAATTTCTTTTCTATTTCTATGAATATTAATCAGGTCAATAGCCTCAACTCGTTTAGGATCAACCTTAATTCCATATTTTGAAACTATATGACCTCAAATATTACCTTCTTGCATGGCAAAGTGTGATTTTTTGAGATTAAGAGACAAACCAAATTTTCTACATTTGTCAAAAGTTTGTCTGAGGTGCACCAAATGTTTTGCATCAGAATTGGAAAAAACTATCAGATCATCCAGATAAATAAAAACAAACTTATCTCTCTCACCTACAAATTCGATATCCATTGCTCTCTGGAAAGTTGCTCCTGCATTCATTAAACCAAAAGTCATTTTATCATACATAAAAATTCCACATGGAGTAGTAAATGTAGTCTTTTCTATATCATCTTCATGAACAACAATCTGATTATATCCTGAGAAACCATCATTCATAGAAATTTGGTTAGCCCCTACCACCTTCTCTAAAACATGGTACATTTTTGGAAGCGGGTAGTTATCTTTAAGAGAAGACTGATTTAAGTTCCTAAAATCAACACAGAGTCTTATTTCACCGTTCTTCTTCCTAACAGGGACCAAATTGGCCACCCATTCAGAGTATGTGAGGGGAACAATGATTTTTTATCAAGGAGTTTTTTAACCTCCTTTTCTATTACTGGCAAAAGAATTGGGTTTATCTATCTAAGTGTTTGCTTAAAAGGATTAATACCATGTTTTAAGGGAATGTTGTTTTCAATAAAATAAGTATCGTAAGTTTTTAAATCGTCATAAGACCATGCAAAAACATATTTATATTGTTTACGTAAATCACCATATTTACTCTTTATTTGAGTCGGGAGATATTTAGAAATTTTGACCATCTTGGGATTTTCATTTGTTACTATGTTACAATCTTCAACCTCTTCAAGTTGAGGTCACAAATTAGACTTTAAAGGTATATCATATTGGTCAAATAACCTTCCCAGAGGGATAAGACCTCTGGGAATCTAATTTTTTTTAAGTAAGAGCGTGCAATGATTTGCAATTTTATCTTCAAACTAATAAGGCTTAAGCTATTATTAGGTTTATTTTCAATTTACTAGATAACCATATCATAGATAGGATCACTGAGAGAAACACAATCACAAGATACACAACATTTATCCTGGGAAACCCTCATGGGGAAGAAAACCCAACAAAAACTTCCTTAATATAGATATCCAGTACAATGCCAAGACAATAAACCAAACACTAGAGAATTTCCTCTACTAATCAATGTGCCTCTCTCTCCTCCTTCTTCCGACAACTGGTAACTACAGCTTCCTTCAAAATTACGCACTAGATGAGTGAGCTAAGTGAGTGAACAAATGAGGCATTGGATTCCTTTATTTATACAAACTGGCAGGTGCTAAAAAGGTGTCTCTTCGTTGGGCAGGGCTGACTTGTCTTCTTAGAGGTTAAAATCACTTTAATTAGTCTGGGGGTGACTTCTCAATTTTCATAATACAATTAGGATTTGACCAATCCGAAAAAGGGGATTTGGTCAATTACAATGCCCAACATGATTAATCTACAAAAGGGGATTGATCTAATGAATAATAAATCAATAATAAATAGAATACTCTTTGCAGTTACAATATTTCAACAGGAACTTCTTTGGATTTTCTCCTTCCTGCATAATCCAAGCAGGATCATTCTGATTTTCTGATCTATGTGGGTCTTAGAAAACTCATCTACCATTTCCAGGAACTGCTTGAATTTTTCATCATCTTCAAAAACTTGCTAATGTTTAACATTGTTTGGAATCAAAGGTCTATTCCTCATCTCAATATGATATTTCAGCTTCAAAACAGTAGGTGGTATGAAAATCGTAGCAGCTTTGGCTAAAGAGTTAGCTTGTTGTTTTTGCATTCTGGGAATAGAGTGAATATTAAAGGACGAGAAGAAATTCTCTATTAGATCACAAAAACAATTTCTATATGATCTCAATATCGTATGCTTAGCTTGGTATTGTTGTTTTATTTGTTTTACAGTGATCTCAGCATCACCATAAACTATCAAATGTTCGATTTTTAATTTTCTTGCAGCTTCTAATCCTAAAACTAAAGCTTCATATTCACAAACATTATCGGTATAATCAACATCCCATTGTAATCTATAAGAGAAAGGAATAACATACTCATCACCTGGTGCCACAAATAAAACTCCATTTCTTGGTCCTTCACAAGACGAAGCACCATCAAAGAACATTTTCCACACCCCTTATCTAACATTTATATTTTTCTTTGAAAATTCTATTTTTTGATTTTCTTCTTCTATACATTCTTCAAAATCATCATCTATGGATAATAAAAAATTGCCTACATTTTGATCAACAACATATACTGGATAGTTATTGGGGTTTTGCGGTTCAGTTATAGTATATGCTAGTCTGTTTTCTCTGTACAGTTGAGTAAATTGTCCACCAAAAAATGGAATTGTAGAATATGTCATGTCTAGTTGAACCGATCCTCCTAGCTTGGCACCCCAATATCTGGATAGAAGCATCACATACTTGGTAGGAAAATCAACAATAACCACATCCATAAGAATACTTTTCACATGAACCTGAGCAATATTTACAACTAAATCTTTAATCATACCCAGACACTTAACCTTTTTAGAATCAAATGAGTATAAATCTTGATAAGGTTTGGTAATTTCAAGGTCCAATTTTTCCATGATAATCTTAGGAATTAAATTATCTGAAGCTCTTGAGTCTAACATTAAATTGTGAAGTAAATGATCGTGCACAAACAGTGTAATATAGAAAGGAGCAACATAATCCTTACTATTTTGAATGTGTGGTCCAAACATGATTGTAGGTTTCTCGTCCTACAAATTGATAACATCATCTTGACATTCAGCATCAAAAAAATCTATTTCTTTAGCGATTTGTTTTTTATAGATTGGATTTCTAGCAAGTTCAACTAGAGGTATTGGAATTTTAGTTTTATTCAATTAATTTCCTAGATTGAAAGTTCCAATTGATTTTTCAATTTCTCCGGTCTGAACTTATGCTTCTTTATTTTTTGTATTTTTAGCCAGTATTTCTTTCATTTCAACTTTCTTTATTCGGGCAGCTTGCGTTTCAGTTGATGGTTTTTTAACGGTTGCCTCATTTTCTCTGTTACGCGATAAAATCTTTTTTGGTGGAATATTTATAGAAGTTTTTTCTCTTGGCCTCAAATCATATTTATGTTGAAGCTCGGCCATTATTGAATCAGTGAGACCTTTGTATGTAGAGTCTCTCAAATTATTGATATTTCCATCATCATTAAACAGATATTCCAAATCCAAGGATTTCTCATAATCTTGTTTGGTTAGGTGAGTCTCAAGATCATCATCGTTGAGGTTGTTTAGATATTCATCTAATTCATCATAATCTTTCACCTCATCTCTCTGTATGAAATTCTCAGTTTTAAAAGGAGCTTGAATCTTTTGTTCCTCATTTTTTATTTTGCTTTGTTTTATCTAAGGATTAGGATCTCTCCTGAATTGATTTTTAACATATGGATCAGGTTTGGCTTGTTCCATTTCCATCTTGGAAATTTTGTTCGATAAATCTTTAATAATTTTTTCCATCTCATCCATTTTTTCCTCTACATTTTTTCCAGATCCAGAGGGCCCTGCATGTTCTTTAAAATGCCTGGGTTCTCTTGTTCCCATCTCAAATTTAGTTTTCAACTTCTCAGATGTTGTCATATTTGATTCAATCTCTATAGCATCATATTGCATCCCTGCTAAAGTAGTGGATCTTTGTTCTCTCAAAAGTAGAGCGAAATCATAATCAAAAGCTCCTACAAAAGTGACTTTTGCAGCTGGTTGGGAAGGCTTAACTTCAACTGGGATTTTGTGATAAAGCTTATTAAATATTTGAATGAACTCTAGTATTGATTCAAAAGTTTTCTTTCTCAAGGCTTTGAATTCAGTTAAGTAATAAAGATGATCTTTTTTCTCGCCCCACTGCCTTATGAAGGAAGTTTCCAAATCATTATATGATGGTATAGAACCTACTAGAAGTACTCTGAACCAAATTCTTACCTATCCTTCAAAGGTTTGTACTAAAAATATTTTATAAACATCCTCGTTCTCAACACCAAGAATATCAACAAATTGATCGAAAAAGGATATATGTTATGTTGTTGTTAAATCCCCTTCTCCCGTGAATTTAGGGAGGCTCTTCATGTAATTTTCAGGCAAATCATGCAGGAAAGCAGGATGAACTAAGGGAGCATATCTAGAAGTGACCTTGGAAAATATCCTAGGGGGTTGAACTGGTATATTTTCTTGTCCACCAGCCCCTGCACCTCCAGCACTATCCATTGAAAGTCTAGGAGACGAAATTCGAGGACTAAACAGGAAATTATCAAAAACTTCAAAAGACTGATCTACTGAACTTTTGACTACTTCGGGATGGTGTGAATGAAGTTCAGGGAAATGATTCTGAGGATATGGAAGATATAAATGAGGGGGGGGGGAGAAAACCTGAACTTGGTCTCTGAGATTTATCAGATGTATAAATAGGAGAAGTAATAGGGGACGAATCTGAGTATAAAAAATACTCTTCAGGGTTTTTGGAAACAGAAACTTTTACTTCAGAAAGAGAAAGAATTGGGTGAGTGCTAATGATATTAGGGATTGAAATGGACTCTTTTCTTTCACTGGTAAAAGTATATATCAAGGAAACAGGGATGGTCTGGTCAATCTCAAATTTTATTTCAAGAATAATTATTTCTGGAGTTTCTAGTTTAACTTCAGACTTGTTGATGCTTCTGCAGGATGAACTGGTTTAAATTTTTATTTAAGAATTAGTTCTTTCAGCGGGAATCTTAACATTAAATTGCATAATTCTAGGTTGATAGACCTTACCTTCTGATGTAGAAGTTTTTCTGAGATATCCCTTCGGTTTCAACAATTTTTCAGGATTAGAAACTGGCGTAGTCTTCTTTTCGTCTAGGTTTTTCCTGCTATTCTTTCGACCGAAGGACATATTTTCCTACAATGGATTCGCCAGGTGAAATATAAATGAACCTTTTCATGTATTCAATATTTTTTCACCATCAAATACCAAAATTTAACTTTGTCGTTCTCCTAGGGAAAAATGATTTTGTTTCTCCGTCCCCAACAATGACACCAAAAAGATGTTGTTCCTGAGATTGATTCTAAGGCTCAAAGAATAATGTCACACATCAAATACTTTAAATGAAATGTTTTTACGAGTTATTTTTTTACCTTCAGTTTTCTGAGAAATAATATTTAAATGAATTTAATGATAAGACAATACAGAGACTATATCTCGTTATCTGAGTTGCAATTATAATGTCAAATGATGTAGAAATGATTTACAAAACTGTTAAAACAAATTCAGGTATCTATTACAGATAAGTCTCACCTTGTTTGCAGCAAAAGAAAAGTAGAGGATGCACCCTTGAAAGGAGATAAAAATGCATTAATTCACACAGGTCACAGGTCTTGTTTTACTCACAATAATAACAAAGGAAAAGTCGTTAGTGAATGAACTTATGATATATTATGATCATAGTAGATGTATTACTAAATTGTAATCATTCACTCTTCAAGAACTACGGAAAGAAATTTAGAGAGATGGAAACATAGAGGAAACACATAACTCAAATTGAAAGAAACTTAGAATCTTTGTTTTCACTTGTATTGATATTCAAAAACATTTTCTCTTTTACATTCAGTAAGAATTAGACTCTAATAGATCTAAAATCTATATATTTATACAAAAATTGTCTCAACTAAAAACCATTAGACTTCCCACAATATCTGCCTAAAAATAGAATGCAATATGAATGAAATAACAACATGCAGCTATTGTTGAGTTTTGATTTGATGTGTTGGCACTTCATCTATCCCTTCATTTGCTCGCAGATGTGCTCATTTTCCTTTGTTCTTTGAACTGGGTACACATGTCCTTTAAGGCCACCACAATCATTGTCTTACTGTCTTTTCCATCTGATTTTGTTCCAATTTGTCCCTCTAAATGCATTTACTAGGATAAATAATTGCAATTGAATATATGGGGGTGTTAATTGGATAGGTAGCTCATCGTTGGCTCATTATGGGATAGCTAACAGTTATGGGGAAAAGTAATTTTTCATGAAAAGGATGATGTGGGGACAAGTGTCCAACAAGGAGGCGGGATGAGTGGATGCGAAAATGTAGGTAGTAGGGATAGACAGGGTAAGTGACGTGTAGAGAGAGGCGAAGTGTAGGTGGTGAGGTAGACGGTATCGGGAGCATGGAGGGTGTGACAGGCTGGAGGGTGAAAGGTAGAGTGGATGCAGGAAGTGGACGTTGTGTATGTTCTTTCATTTTCTCCCAGCTACACTCATTTTTCTTTGTTCATTGAACTGGGTGCACATGTCCATCAATGCTACCATGAATCTCGAAGGCTCAATATTCTCATTCAATTCAAAGGTGAACATCTTATTTTGTACATGTGGAAGTTTCTCTTAGATCTTGTTCACTTCTTGGACTGTGATTTGATACTGTAAACTTGGATTTACCAACAATTCATTGATTTTGAGTAAATCGACCTGGTTCATCTGTTGGATGGATGACTGAGTATTTTCCTTGTTCTTCCTAGAGATTTGTTGGTTCATTTATATTTCAATCTGTCCCAAAGAATCTGAGATATTATTTCCTTCAAATTCGATCAGCTTTTTATTTAATGAAGATAATGCCTTCAGACAAGCCTCCTTTGCTTATCTGGCAAGTTTCTTACTTTGTTCCATATTTGTTTCCCAGACTTTCAGGGCCATTTCGCCTTTCACTTGTTCAAAATGTGTGAAAGGGGTGAGACCAGGGATATTATCTTTCTTCCTCCATATGATAAAGTATTGAAACTTAGACCTAGCTGCACAAGCCTCTTTTTCCTTGAAATAAATACTTTTCGGAGAAAGGTCTATTGTCTGATAGCATTTTTGAATAGCATCCTACCTTTTGATATATCTCCTTCTGAACAACTTCCAGATTCTCAATGATTTCTGATGCTTGTGTTTTGAAGGCAGTAATATCTATAGTTGTGTTCTCTGTTTGGGCCAATTTGGTCTGCAACTGTTAAATCAAGTTGTCTCACTGAGTGATCAAACTTTTGCTAGTATGTGAAATCTGGTAGATCAACTCAAGACTATCCTGTAACTGTTTCATTTGATATTGATGACTAGCCCTGATTTGTTCAATGTCTTGATTCATCCTATTTCTAGAATTTTGTTCTGTACTATGTATCTCATTCTGCAATTTCTCTACCAAGAGACATTTATGTTGCAGTTGTTTGGTCAAATTGTCCCTTGACCATTGATTGGCAATGGAAAAATACCCTAGTGAATCTGCAACTTCCTTTTCAAACTTAGGATCATCTTGGTCTTTCCCATCATACACCAATCTTTGTCTTTTAGTGACTACTCCATCCTTTTGGTGAGATTCTCTTTTTACAATAGTTTTTTTTTTTTGTTGAAAAAGAAACTTGAGGGAGGCATCTCTTCAGGAGAGATAGGAGTAAGATCACCTACAAAAATGAATTCAGAACTAGTATTTCCAAAGTTGGTCTATAAAGGGGTTAATGATGTAATAGGAGAAATAATTGTTGTGGAATGTTCTTGTCCTATTATATTTGGGGTGCCAGCAGAAGTAGATGGTGTTGAATGAGTAACAACTTGTCCCAGATTCATGAAAGCTTCAAACCGAGCTAATACTTGTTGATCCTTCGTCCTAATAGTGATATTTTTATTTCTTGAAAGAACGTTTTTTATATTTTTGGTAATTCTTCAACTTTGTGCTTAGTGGAGCAACTTGGCTCAGATCCTGTGGGTCTAGCTTCCTGTGAAGAAGGAAGGGTTTTTTACTCTCCTTGCAATATCTTCGGTAGACTATTTCATCTATGATTTTGAAAGCTAAGGAAACTATCTTGTTGGTCAGGAGGCAGATTTTGGAATATGCTTTGAACTTCTTCATAAGATCTAAGTCCCACGAACACCTCATCATAAGGATAATACTCGTGGATGTATCGCTTCATGCTGTATTGAGCCAAATGATTCTCCACAATTTTATGTGGATCATGTTTCTTGAATTTGATATCAACTATCTTGACATCTTCCAGGGTTGCAGCCATGACTTTAGAATGACCAAAATATAATAATGTGAACATACCAACTTGAATGGGAAAAGTTAGCCAAACGTTTTTCTGAGATTCTTTCAATTCCTTGTTGATGCCTCCTGCTATTGTTTGGTATGCCACTTCTCTACACACCAGCCTGTCAGGTAAAAATTGTGGAAGGACATGAGGAGGAACAGAACAACCAAATACTTTAATGTAGGAGAAATTCTCCTCAATGAACCAGTCTGCAAGTTTTCCTAAGTTCCCCATAATCTTTTCTGAAATTTTGGGTAGCGAGTGGCCATAGATAGCTATATGAACAAGTACCACTATGGTGTGACAGATTTCATAAAAGAAATCTTTGGCATTTTCCTCCCATAATTTGGAGTGGTAGAAATGTATTGGCTCAAAACTGGTCAGGGTCCAACTCCATTTCATCATGGGGAATGGGGTCATGAAACAAATGGCATCCACGATATATGTTGACATGTAAAAAGGATCAGGTTTCCCTTTTGATTTTGATGATTGATACTCAACAATTTCCTTGGCCAAATTATCAGATAGCATTTTATCCCAATTGAAGGTATAAGCCTCGACTACTTCATTCATTATGGCTACCCACTCAACTGAGAAATGCGTAGGGTTTTTTTTCCCAAACAGACGACAGAGCATCATGAATATATATAACATATGAGCATCTAAGGACGACGTGGAATACATACCATGAGCATCGGCTCTGAATTTTTCTGGATGTCCCCACCAGGTCTTGATTATATCATGACCATTTCTATCGTATTGAGTGCATTCTCTTCTCTCAAAATCCATAAGAAATGTTGCATTGTAAGTATATTTAGGTGTAGGGGAAAGCTTATACATTACTTGTATATTCTCCAGTCGAAATGAGCCCAGTCTATTGGAGGTTGATGACGCTTTTGGTTTGGATGTTGACATGTTCCAAAGCCCAATTTATCATATCATTGTAGGGTATAATTCTAGGTTGTGCAACAATCTTATGCAGTTCTGACTGTGCTACCAATCTAAGCTTGGATAAAAAGGACTCGTCGTCTTCCTCGACAGAGTCGTCTGGACAGTTAATAATCTCATGCTCTAAGATATCAAAAACATGCTTCCAAGACTTAATGGCATCTGTAACTCATGGATTTGTGTCTGATAGAACATCTACATTTGGATTAGAATCATCTCATGATGCATCAAGCTTCTTTCCAGATTTTTGTGGCGCCATAATCCTTAAGGAAATAAAATTAGTCTGCCTATAACAAGAGAAGTTTGTAAGCTCTTCACTGATTGAAAAACTGCTAATTTAAAATGGTAAAATGATTTTGAAATTCGAAGATATTTATTCATAAAGTCTATAGATATTCATATAGATATACTGGTGAAGAATTTATTAAAAACCTTAATGGAATTTATTACCTGGTGATTCGCAATCTTTATTGAAGTCATTAACCTTAATCAATCATAAATGTCATTAATACTTCGACGATTCATCATTCAGAAGCTTTGGATGTGACAGGATGGAAATCTCTCGAAGTCTGAAAATGAGGAGTAATTAATTACTACTTAATCATGATTAGCCTTAGTTATTAAATGTTTTATTAACTTTTTAAAACACTTTTTACTTTTTGTAATTTCTTCAGCACTTTGATACTTCGACAGTTTGTGAATTCGATCTTTGTTAAAACTCCCAAAGGGCACTCTCTCGGAGTGACGTGGAATACATGGCATCATTCTTGATGAGGTGTCAAGAAAATAAAGGTGACACGTCTCACTTGAAAACATGTGAATCATCTAACGAAAGTGTTAAAAATAAGTGCCACATGTCAACCCAAGAAAATGATTTTTAAAAGACACGTGTCCTATGACTCATTCGTAAGTCCTTTAGAAATTATCACGAGTGACTATCTTCGAGACTTTGTAGTTTCAGGGTTTTTGTTGTTTAGATTTGTTGGAATACCCGAAGCGTGAACCTCTGAAGTGATCGTTAAAGATTTTCTTTTAAAACTCAGGCAGCTTCTAAACTTTGGATATCATTAGAATCGTTCGATCAACTTAGAGTAACTCATCAACGAAATATATTATAAGAGCCTTATTGAAAAATGACAATCATTGGATTTATTTTAAATTAAAAGGAAATTCTCTAAGTTTTTTTCTTTCTTGGGTAAAATTTTTATTTCTAAGAGAAAAAATCTAAATTTCAAAAGCTCAAAATTATACGTGTTCTAACAATACTGACTATCCATCTAGATGGTAATCATCTCCAACACTAGTGATAGTCTCCATGGTAATCAGAACAATGTCATCCAATAGAACACAACTACTACCAAGTGGTACACAACCACTGTTAGTAGCACACGGCTACTAACCAGTGACACACAGTCACTACCGGTGAATCACATCCACCACAGTAGCATACAACTATTGTCCAAAGACATACAGTCTCCACAAAAATCATATCATCTAATATCAACAATATCATTATACAAACTGAGTCATCTGGGCCATTCTTCCACTCACATTTGTGAGATATTGAAGATCATCTTCCCTCAGAAAGTAAAACATCAGCCGTGGGATATCTAGAATATTCTTCCCAGGCATAGAAGAATAATTGTCCCTGATTTCTGAGCCTGGCCCATTCACCTAACCGGGCCATTCCTGCGGCACTAATCATAGTGCAAGCTAGAGAGAATGAGTCTTCCCTAGGGAATGTATGTCCCTGATTCCATTCACCTAACTGGGCCATTCCTCCAACACTAATCATAGTGTAGCCTGGAGAGAATGATTCTGCCCTAGGGAATGATTGTCTTGACCATTTCCTTTGGAAATGAATATCCTGTACCAACCTCCAAAACGGACCATTCTTCGAAACTTCTCACAACTGTGAACTTCGAAAGAATGATTGTCCGACTGTGACTGCCAAGAAGAATGATTGTTCTAGAACATTCCCCCACATTGTCCATAAGGGGAATCGGTGTCTATGGTACATCAACAATCTATCAGCCCATTTTCATTACGAAAATGACTATCTGATCTGGACCATTTTCTGAACTTGAAAATTCATGTCCGTCAGAAATATTGGGCCACTTTCTGGAATGGAAGGTGACTGCCCAACCTGGACCATTTTCCAAACTGGAAAATGATTGCCCATAAATCAATAGCATATCAGTGCTCCCTCCCAACCTAGGATTAATCTCTTCATTTTTCAATAAGGAAGTCATTTCCATGAGCCTCGACTTGTCCCTCATGTACAAAATATTTTCATCTTGGATAGAGGCTTTACCAAAATATATGATATCTGCTCATATGTGAAGATATAATGGAGAACCACTTCTCCCCTCTGGACTTTATCATGGAAAATAGAATTCTTGATCTCAATGTGCTTCGACCTGTCATGGAACACCGGTTTCTTTGTAAGCTTCACATAGCTCTAATCATCACAATATATCATGGTCGAATTCAGCACCTGATCAGACAGTCCAGAAACCAACTTACGGATTCACACTGCTTTCGTGCAAGCATCACAAACTGTAATATACTCTACTTATGCAATGTTGAGTGCGATAGAATTATGTTTCCTTCTAGCCCATAACATCGTGGAAAAGCTCAAACTGAAACATATCCAATTAGCACTTGTTCGATAATTTGCACTCCCTACCAAATCTGAATCGATAAATCCATGCAGATGTATATCATAACTCAAATGTCCCAAAAGGAAAATATATGGATGATGAGTATTCTCCAAATATATTAATGAGCCAATCAATTGTCGATAAAGAGATGAGTCTATTATATTAGAGTCTCTTAACTTATTCAGATATTTCATCATGGGAGTTTTCCATGGATTTGCAATCCATCATCCCAGACTTCTGAAAAACTATTTCAATATACTTCCTCTATCATAGGAAGTTTTCACCACGCTCTTACTGTACATGAGAGGCTCTACACCAAGTTTTCTTGAATCCATATAAGGTTTTCTTCCATCTACATACAAGGGTCTATTTCTAGTATACCTAAAAACCTTGAGGTTTCTTTACATATGCTTCTTATTCCATTACTCTATTGAGAAAAACAATCTTTACATTCATCTCATGTAAACTCCAACCCATGGATACTGCAAGAGATATAATGGATCAGGTAGAGGTATATCTGGTTACTAAAACAAGTTGGCATCATAGTATTCTCCCTCCTACTGGGGGAACCCATCCCTGAGTCTCGCCTTGTATCTATCAATGCTTAAGTATTTTTCACAATTTCTCACATACCTTGTTCTTCATCACAACTTCCTTCCATTCCTTCTGCTTGATTGCTTCTAGTGGGTTCAAACTGGTTCAATTGGTTGTTCTGAAATTTCTTTCTTTCTTGGAATCTTCATGTTCATCCTCATGTTTATCTTCAAAGTTGGATTCCATGGAATATTCTACATATTGCATTCCCTTATTTCCTGAAGGCTCCAACCTTACACCATAGGAACATAAATGTATATAGACAACCAAGGATATTCAAGGCTTCTTTTCGAAGAAGACTTCTTCTAGAGTCAAACTAAACATGTGTTTCTTATCATGGATGATACTTCCAATGAAGAACATGGATATATACTTCATATTCTTTATGTATTCTTCTTTAATGGATCATATCATTGGGGATTAGCTCCCTCCTAATCTCAGCTTCATGCATGAATGAGAAATATGCATGCTCTTCTTTTGGAATTTTGTGATCAACTCCTTCCACTGAGGGAGTCCATGCTTATGTCTATTGCATCTCTCTTTGCTTTCTACAAAGTGTCATAAGCATGTTTTGGTTTCCTTTTAATTTGTAACTTCCTTTGAGTCTGACTCCTCTGAGTCTCTTTAATTTTCTTTCTATCTGTTTTGATTGCTTCCCATATTGCAGTTGTGCCATCCTTATAAACTTATTCTATGACGACTTCCACAAGGATTGTTCATCGAACATATTTCACAAGGGTACTTGTCTGAAACAAGAGAAACAAGAACAAACAGGAATATATATCTAGAGGATATGTTAGTTCAATTTGAGAACAAGTACAATACGCATCTATACCAATATTATTCATATGCAGTCGAGTATTCATTACACCTAGCAATAATAGAATCTTTCAAATACTGCTTTCACAATTTGTAATGTAGTAACTATCACCTTTGATATATAGAAATTTAAAGCTTAACAATTTAATCAAACCTGAAGCCTTAACTGCTATGGAGGGTGCACTTGTTCTTCTGAATTCATTGAATCTAAGATTACATCTTGGACAAGATCTCTAGTACTTTCCCTGCAAACACACTCACATTTTGTTAGATGATATAACTTATATAACATATAAAAGTGCATACCTTTGAAACCTTGTAGCATCATCCAGCTTGTCTTCCAATCTCAAACTAGATACCATCTTGACAAGAAGAGATTAGAAACTCAATCAAAACATTCAATGATTAGAACAAGCTGGAAACTTTAAAATTTCAACTTTGACCTCAAAATCAATTTGACCAGAAGTCAACCTTGGACTTTGACTTTTACCAATCAATATTTGACTTTGACTTTGACTTTGACCAAAGATTCAAACCGGATGCTTTTGCTAGCTGAGAGTAACAAGAGGTGTGCTAGACTAGGGTGCACTATGATGTCAATAAATTAGGTCAAATGCCTCACCAGGAGTGCCCGAACACAAGGGTTAGGGTTTGTTGTAGCTGCATAATCAGAAAAAACTAGTTGCAATTGTAATTGGTGCCATAACGAGCTTAGAAAAATAACTTCCCAATATATATTCTAGTTTTAGACTGCTTGAATACAGTGTGGGCCCATAAACCATTAGAAATAAAGGGATGTGCTCATTTTTCCATAGACAATATAACAATATTGTCACCCAACCATAGGCACAAAGGCCACCCCCGAGCACCTTAACCTTGAAAGATAGAAGAAATCCAATAGCCAACCAAGGTAGCACACCTTTCTCCAAGACTAGTGCACCAAGCAAGAATAACCAAATACCAAGAAGAAATTCCAAACCATAACCAAGAGAAATTCCAAGCCAAAACCAAAATTCCAATTGTAGCTCTAGCTCCTCTCCAAACTTGTGCACCATCGGTCTTATGTAGTTGTCAGAGTGAGAGTGACAAATGAGATCTAGTGCCCTCTATTTATACTGCTCTATCTCACTTGATTGGGTCGACTTCTCTTTCTGGAGCGTAATATCTCAATATTAAATATTATCTTGAGTCGACTTGTCTCCTAGGGTTATTATCCAACATTTTAGGGTTTCTCTTGCTTCCCGGAATATTCTAGTCTTGTAAAAGGTTACACATGGAGGTTAATACCTTCCGCAACTACCATAATATCAACACAAAATGCATACATCAACAGATCCCCGTTGCAAGGAGAATCATACTTTGCACTTTGATCCATTCTACAACTCATGCATTACATTATGTTATGCACTCTTTTTTTAGACTCTACACTCTACTGGACTGACTCCATTACAAAATATAAACAAGATTGTTCCAAACTCTTACAAAAGTATTAAAAAATCTCATAATAGGACTCATGCAAAACTCAAACTGTCTTTTCCTCAAACCTTAGACAAACTCTCCCTTCCTTTGCTTATCCTTTCCTTCCTTTTCCCTGCTCTGCCAATTCTCTGTTATTTTATCCTTTGATACAATCGCTCTAGTGACCGTCAGTTTTTCATTCTTTTTTCATCCACATGAAACCCACATAACCTCTTTTGAGCATTGCAATCCCAACGAACTTTCCAGCTCATCCATCAACTACCCCATGATCTCTCCTAATCTTTGGGTTCATTATTCGAGAAGATTCTCGGAGATATTCTTCTGAATTGGCATGCATGCAGTATCTTTCTAATCTTCAATGTGAAGTATAGAAATTTGATTGGCACACATGTCATATTTCATCTGTCATGCAACTATTGATGTGTGTGAAAATATTATGTGCACACGCGGCTATTAGGCATACATCTAGTTCTATATTAGTAGGTGACCATTTCAAATCACCTTGGGTGAGACACACTAATCTATGTCAACAAGTTTATTAAGGATGGTGTCCATGACTGGAGAAGCATCCCTTTGATTTCCCTATGAAATTTAATTTCCTTGGAGTATATATAACCTTATGTGACCCCCCCCCCTCACCCTCTTCCTTGAAATATTCAAATGGACGGTGGCCAAACCGCTAACCACAATAGCAGTTTGTAACCAT
>SNQJ01S0161476.1:0-21584 GCA_010110895.2 Picea sitchensis | reverse complement strand
TAAGTTACGCCACTCCGAGAGTTTTACTTCAGGAGTTTCACCACCAACAAATGACCGAAGTGTCGAAGTTGTGAAGGAAAAATTTATGAAGTCCCGAAATCCGAAGTTTCAAAGTTGCAAAGTACAAAGTCCCGAAGTCTCAAAGTCCCAAAGGCCGAAGTGTCAAAGTCACGAAGGAAAAATTCTTGAAGTCCCAAAGTGGACATAAGTCATCCGATCTAAAGAACACTTTGGGAGAATTCTCGACCATTGATAGTGTACAGTGGAAGGATACTGTAAGTGGAATAGCTGAATTCCCGAAGTGCCAACAGTTGTCCATCTCATCGAGATATTAAAACGAGACTGTTGATTCTTATAAGCACTCAAGCACTCATTTGGCTTGGTGCATGGTCACCATTGTTGGTCAAATGGAATAAGAGAAATAAAGGTAGAAGAGAACACACCATTAAATTTGATAAGGCCGTGGTTTTGCGTTTGTCAGTCATATGAAAATGGTTCAAAGAAAGAGCCTCTATACAACTCAGTTTCTACAATAATTGTGGAGATTTGGGATCGAGTTAAAAGATGAAATGGATCCATACCTATGATCAATTTATGAAAATACTTCATGGTAAGGTTTGAATAATAACAAAGATTATGGTTAAGTTAAATTAAGAAGTGTGAAGTTTCAAATGAAGGGACACAATGTTTTATATCTCACACCAGTTTGAAGATTATATAAACAAGAAAGAGTGATGAGAAGAAGGTGTCTCTGCAGTCCAGATAAGAAGATCAAAAGCATAATCAAATTCTAGGAAGGAAAGTGGAAGATACTTATGCAGTGAGGGTGGAAGGGAGGAACATGGAAGGATACATATCCTTACTAAGAAAATTGTAAAATAAGGGAATTGGTGCTTCCTAGGGTTGGTGCCCTAAAATACAAGGGAGTTGGTGCTTCCTAGGGTTGGTGCCCTAAATACAAGGGAGTTGGTGCTTCCTAGTTTTGGTTCCCTGAATGGAAGGGATTTGGTGCTTCCTAGGGTTGGTTCCCTAAATATGAGGGAGTTGGTGCTTCCTAGGGTTGGTGCCCTGAAGAACAGGATTGGTGTCTTCTAGATTTGGTTCTCTAAAGAGGATTGGTGTCCTTCACTATTATTTATAACTTGTAATTGTTGTTAAATATATTTATATAATTGATTTTGCATACAATTCATTGTTGATTCATTGTGATAATCAATAAAATATAAAAAGTAACAACTAATTGTTGAAAAAGGGTATTACTGATTCACCCCCCTGCCCCTCAGTATTCCAACATACCCAATGAACAGGAGAACAGTCATAAGTCAGGTCTACCATATGGGAATGGTAACAAATCCTGAAACCTCAAAAGCACCACCTCTCATAGAGGTAAAGGTACTAGAAAGATCTCCATATACAAGTATATCCCTAGAAATATATCTAACGCTAAGAAGGTATTAGGGGGATATCCCCTAAACCAACTTCACGCGACCTCGTGCTTAAATCT
Source organism: Picea sitchensis (assembly GCA_010110895.2). Lineage (NCBI taxonomy): Eukaryota > Viridiplantae > Streptophyta > Pinopsida > Pinales > Pinaceae > Picea > Picea sitchensis. Next base: position 20,080 of record SNQJ01S0161476.1, on the reverse strand, counting down.
GGTGTAAGAGGATCCTCCTGATGTCACCAATTATAAAATGGATTTCACCACTCCCTTAGTTAGAAACATATGTTTATTTAATAGCCTTGGAGAAGTTTACTCACAAAATCCTATTCCAAGGCTCTAAATCCTAAGCTAGTTTGTGCACCCTAGAAAATAAAATCATTTCTAATCAATTTTAAATTATCAATGTTTCTCTTAGTGTCCTTTCTTACTCAAAAAATGTGTCGTCATGAAACTAATGATGTTATGACTCAACACGTAAAATAAATGAATATGAATAAAATGCAAAGTCCTAACTTCAATTCCAAATAAATGATAAACTTTTCAAATACAATTTTCAATTTAGTTATATAATTCCAAATAAGATGCAATCTTTCTATACATGTGCTAAGATCAATGATAAGTACCCAAAAGATCAAATGCCAACAATGCAAAAATGCTTAATATTTTTTTATTTTCAATATAAAAGAATGAAAATGCAAGGACTGAACAACAAATTGGTATAAAGATTCTATTATATGTAAATAGAGACAAAGCAAGTAGGATGTGAAGAAGAAAACAACTAGCCCAAGATGCAAGGAAAATCAATGAAAAGGGTGATGAGAAAGGAATCACCTAACAATTCAACCAAACAAAGGTTTCCTATCATTCCATAAACACTTAACAGTCATAACAGAGACCTAAGAAGACTCAACAACCATCACAACTTACCCAACAAACATCAAACTTAGAAACCAAACATAAAAGGATGATGTATGTGATTGTTCATGAGATAAATGTGTATATACGCTTCTTGTAGGAGGACAACTCGCATATATATGCAACTGTTGGGAAAAAACCCGCGTATGTGTGTTAAAACACTGTCAGGCTAAGGATAAGGCCAATAAACTCAAACTCAAAATGAACAGAGGTTGTCAAGCAATCAAATGACAACAAACTCAATACAAACGAGAGAAATCAAAGGAGAAAAACACTCCAAACCCCTAAAAGAAGATTTTATCCCCAGTATGGTCGCCAATTCTATTACGAGGAAATATTCTCTATGGCTAGGGGTGAACCACAACAGATGAAAATGACTGCAGAAATCAACTCTAATATTAGATATGCTACATAAGAAAATATGATAACGAGACAATATAAAGAATCTAACTCGTCCAAACGTTTGATGAAGTGCACTATTGAGCACTTGACTCAAATCAATACACCTACAACTTGTCCTCAACAACCAAGAAACTCAAGCATATGGTGATAATATATAAAGTTAGCACATTCAATAGCATAATACATCAACATTCATAACAAATATTCCCATGGAATAACAATTAAAATATTTGCAATATATTAATTGAACGAGAAAAGAGTATTTCTATGAAAATGTAATTAGCAGAAGTGAATGAAATACAAAATTTTGTGTCGGCATGATTCAAAACTGAGAAAATAATTTTGTTCCAGTTGAGCCTCCACCTCTTCAATCCTCCACCAAAGGAAATATCATAAAAGAGAGACAATGAGGTTCTCAATCAAGTATGGAAGAGCTTGGGGGTTGAACAATGTGTTCAGAGTTAAAAAGACAAAGGGATGCATAATCAATATGAAGTGAATAATTTCTCCAGAGCAACTTTGTTCTCAAAGTTGAATTCTTCTCCTCTTTCCCATAGTTTGGATATGGCCCATTTATAGCCTTCAATGGGAATTGAAGGGTTGATTTAGAATGTTTCCAGTACATGGAAGGTCAAGGATCATGGATCACATGATGTGGCATGGAAAACCGACACTACCTTTTAATTTCGGTCACAAAACCTGATGTACGTAGGCTGTAGTGGTGCAACCTCCATATACGTATGTTGTATAATAGTTAGGGAGCATATCTATTGAAAAATATTGTTCTTAGCTCTGGGATTTTCATAAAAGGAATTCAATTATGCATATGGAAATGGAAAAGAGGCCTTATGAGAAACTTTGCATAGTGTGAGGAAAATATTGCTATAACAAACATAGAGTGATATCAATTGGTAGATTGAAGGGAATACCAATAGATCTAGATGATGTGCACAATATGAAAGACTTTGAAGTGATTGACATAGTAGACAACACTACACTTTATCCAACATTGTTGGGATTGTATTGGGCATTTGATAATCAGACTGTCATTAATTTGAATACCAGAAAGATGATATTTGAGTCAGGATAATACATATTCACTACATCATTGGATCCTTCAGAGGGAGGAAGATATGTGGAAACCGCGACATAGAATTTCATTACAGAAGATATAAAGTAGTTTTATAGAACTAATGCATGTGAAGAAGATTACATCAACCCAACAATAGATGGAATGATCATATGGAGAAGCATTAGTTTGTGAGCATCATATTCAGATACAGTTCTGGAGAATTGGAAACAATGTTTGCATGAGTTATCTACCAAAATATGCGCAAGGATGACCCACACACTAAGATGGGTTGGTACATAGGTGAGAGAACCTCCTACTTTTTATGGTGAGAATGACTTAGAAGATTTTTTAATGAAGTTTGAGTTAGAAGTAGTGGAAAATCAAAGATTACCATTATTAGATATGGTCTTGAAATAAACACATCCATGTTGGTGGGGAACTCACAAGGAGAAGATCAACAACTGGTATCAATGCAAGAGGTTACTGTGCATCAGATTTGGGGCAGAGCAACAGACTAGATATGTGGAGAAGTATGATGGAATTGGACAACCCATAGAACACACAGACACACACACATATATATATATGTATAATTCAATGGATAATAGTACCACCAGAGGAATGGACACATCACTTTATTCACACATTAGAAGGAATTCCAAGGAATTGGAACTGTGCAGAGAAACTAAAAGCTAGGAATATTTGCAGTAGATTTTTATGATCACCTTTTCATTTGAACATGAGAACCTAGAGATAGATACAACACTGAAGTTGGTAAGAGACATGATTTTTGAAGATCCTGAAGTGGAAATTGTAACAAATTATCAAAACCGGAAGATACAGACAATCATATAGTTTCTACATTGTTATCATATCATAGAAGAAGAATACCTAGTAGAAGAAAACCCATGTGATATATAGATCGCAGAAGTTGAAGGGAAAAGAGAAGTAGAAGGTCCATAGTTAGAGTCAGGAGATTACGCCGCACCACTAAAGATACATATGGTAAATATTGGAACAAAATAAAATCCAAATATTGCAAGTATTGGAGACTATTGGGACAATAAGACAGTAGAAAGAATAATAGAGTTATTGTGCGAGTATATTGACCTATAGAGATGAAATGGGTAGAAAGAGAAATTGGAGAGATGAATATCCATTTGAAACCATATGCTATACCAATAAGATAGAAACCTTACAGGCTGAATCCAGTGTATAAGAAGAAAGTGAAGAAAGAGATTGATAATATGTTAGAAGCTGTTGTCATAGAACCTATGGAGGAATCTGAATGGATTATCCCTATGGTAGTGCAGGAGAAGAAAAAAGGGGGAATCATGATCTATGTAGACTTGAGGAAGTTGAATGGTTCATGTCTGCATGATCCCTTGCCTACCCCATTTACAAATGAAGTATTGGAGAATGTAGGAGGGAAAGAAGCCTATTCATTCACTGATGGATTTTCAAGATATCACCAGATCAACATAACACCAGAAGATCAACATAAGACTAAATTTTCCATAGAATGGGGGTCATATCAACATACAGTGATTCCATTTGGTTTGAAGAATTCCCTTGTAATTTTCTCAATTGTATTAGTAGCTTCTTTTAAGGATTTTAATCATAAGTTTTTGGAAGTTTACTTGGATGATTAGAAAGTATTTAGCTTATTGAAGGATGATGTTGAAGTGTTAATATTGATGTTAGAAAGGTGTAGACAATGTCATATTTCATTGAATATTAAGAAATTCATTTTTGCCGCACCATTTGGTATTCTATTAGGGCATGTGGTTTGTAAACAAGGTTTGTTGGTTGATCTTGCCAAAATTGTTGTTATAGTGAATTTACCACCACCAAAGTCAATGCACCAGTTAAAAAGTACACTTGGTCATACATGCTATTATAGGAATTCTATAAGGGGACATGCACAGATTATTGCGTCAATGGAGAAGTTTAAGAAGGACATTAAGTATCAATGGAATGATAAGTTCCAATAGAGTTTGGATATTTTGAAGGAGAAGATGGTGAAAATGCCAATTTTGGTGTTTCCAAACTTGTTAAAGGAGTTCCATGTTCATTTAGATGCATCCAAAATGGCATTTGGAGCAATATTAACACAACCAGGAGAAGGTTATATATATCACCCTATAGAATTTGCAAGAAGGAATATTTCATATTTAGAATATAATTACAACACCACAAAAATAGAAGGACTGGCTATGGTATATGCCTTGCAGAAGTTTAGATATTATTTTTTAGGTAAAAAATTTAATATGTTTATATATCACTCTACTCTTAGATATTTGGTCCATAAGCCAGTGTTGTCGGGGAGAATATTCAGATGGATGTTTAATTTTGAGGTAGTTGTAAATCCTGGAAGATTGACTATAGGGCCATATCATATGTCCAGGATAACTAATGGAGAGGAACCAAGAAACTTGGAGGATAATTTTGCAGATGCACAAATATTTTTAGTACAGATTGTTGATGAATATTTTGCTGGCATTATTGAATTTTTGAGCAGAGGATTTTCCCCAAAGGAATTTAATATCATGCTAAAAAAAAAATCGGTGGTTAGAGTTGCAGACTACCAACTGATTGCAGGTCATTTGTACAAACTTGGTGCATACAACATTTTGAGGAGATGTGTTATGGAGCATGAACGACCTCTAATTTTATCATAAGCACGTGAAGGAATAGTTGGAGGACATTATGCTAGGAAGGATATTGTACAAAATATATTGTGCAAAGGATTATGGTGGCCAAAATTTTAGAAGGATGCAAAGGACTATTTTCATAATTGTGATGTGTGTTAGAGGATTGTAAATCCATCCGAGAAGGATGAGATTCCATTAATACCTCAAGTAACTTTGAAAGTAGTTGAAAAATGGGTAGTATACTTTGTAGGACCAATTAAGCCACCATCCAAAAGATCAAGAACAAGATATATCATTACAACGATGAAATACTTAACCAAATGGGATGAAGCAACAACAATGAAATATTGCAATGTGGAGGCTGCAAAACACTTCTTATTTGAGAAAGTAGTTACAAGATTTGGATTCCCTAGAGTTATGATGAGTGATGAGGGGGATAATTTTATTAATATTACTATCCAAGAAATGACTGAAKAATTTGAGATACACCATCAAAARAGAATTCCATGTCATCCTCAGGATCATGGAATAGTTGAAGCRTTTAACAAGATATTGGATAATTCCTTAACATAGATTTGCAATGTGAACAAGGATAATTGGGATTTGAAGGTACCAAAAATTTTATGGGCTTATAGAACTACATGCATGAAGCTAACAKKGAAGACACATTTTAGATTGGTGTATGRACATGAAGTAGTAGTACCTTTAGATTATTTGATACCAAGTCTATGCATTGCAACTATTACAAGCATGACAGAAAGAGGCGTAGTGTAGGAAATATTGTATCAATTCATGGAATTAAAAGAAGATAGGATTATATGTGGTTTCCATCAAGAAGTACAGAAAGAAAAGGAAACATATTTACATGACAGACATATTACGAAGAAGAACTTCAAGGAAGGAGATATGGTTCTCCTCTATGAAAGTAAATATTTGCAGAACCCAAGGAAGTTCAGGATGCATTGTCTAGGACCATGTGAGATAAAGTCTATTATAGATGGAGTTGTTGTGCAATTTCAATATTTAAAAGGTAAGGATATTCAAGGAATGGTGAATGGTAGTCGACTAAAACTATATAGGGACAATCGAACTACTAATACTTAGTATTTGTAGTGTAGATAATGTGGATACTATGGTAGCTACGGGAGGGATTTACCTCCACGTGTAAACATGACGAGAATATAATATTTTAGGAAGCAAGAAGAAACCCTAATCAATTGGTTAATAACCCTAGAAGACAATTTATCTCAAGAGAATGACTTGTATTAGGTTATTATCCTCCAAGAGAAGAAGTCGGCTAAAGGAAATACTATATACTAAATAATTAGTACCCAAAATGAGAAGTCGACCCAGGGAGTCTTCCAAAATTAGCATAAATACATGAGGCTAGTCTTCATTCTGTCCAATATTCTCAGAACTGCAGAAGCATTACTTGTGCACACTGCAGTTGGCCAGTTTGTGTGCAAGTTTGGAGGAGAGTTGTCGTTGAAGTTGCTGCATCTAGAAGATTTTGATTTTGGACTCTCTCTTGGTTATGGTTTGGATTATCTGATCATCTCTTGTTACAATTGTTTGGTGTGTTATCCTTAGAGAGAGGTGCACTATCTTGTTTGGCTATTAGCCTAGGGTTTGCTTCCAAAATGATTCTCTGTCAAGGTTAAGGTGCTTGGGGGTGGCTTCAGCCCGTGGTTGGGTAACAATAGTGATATTGTCTATGGTTAAATGAGCATATCCATCATATTCTAATAGAGAGTAGAATTGTACATATTGTATATAGTAGGAGTCAAAAAGAAGAAAAAGGAAGAAAAAAATAGAAAAAGAAGAAAAAGGAAGAAAAAAGTAGAAAAACGAGAAAACGCTAAAAAGAAGTAAGTAGATGGATAAATGGTAGACAGACAGTTGAAAGATACAACATGAAACATAATCTAGAAAGTGGTATGATAGAACCTGGAGACACTGCGCGACAGGAAAAGATGAACGTAGCACGTCGAAATAGAAAGTGGTTGAAAAAATACAAAGGTGGTAAACATAAAAGTGGGATGCAACAAAGCATTTATGATAGACCTTATAAAATAAAGAAACTTGAAAGGTAAGAATCATTGTGAATTGGGGCATACAAGAGATAAGGAGATAAATTCGAGCACGAGCAGGTATTTTTGAGGAGGTTAAGCGAGGATTCAGATAAATTCCTTCGAGATCAAGAAGAATGGCACCACCGAAGTTCAGAGCTCCTAGTAGAGTTGTGAGAAACACACGAACTACTATGAATTCAACAGAGAAAGAAACCACAAAGGTAGAAAACCCTATTTAACCAAAAGGAATTGTTGATTTGGTTTTGATCCCATCACTCATCGAGGAACTAGTTATCCCAACACTTGTTGAAGAACAGGAGCCAGTCATTGAGAAGATGGATTTGGATCCAAGGGTTGAAGAAAAAAACCTTCCTAAAGAAAAAATCCCTACATAGGAGCTGTGTTTGGGAGTGTCGCAATAGACAAATGGGAAAAATGATGAAAGAACAAAATCATACGAGCCTAGGGCACAAGTTGAAGTAGAGAAAAAACATGTCGTAGAGACAATGCCAAAAACAAAAGAATAAGTGGAAGTGGAAGATAGTACAGGTGAACCAGATTCAGACACAAAAGAAGAAGTGGGTGTGCATTAGGAAGCAATACTATCCTCCGTGAAAAAAAATAGAAGAGGAAAACAACCAATACATAGGTCATCATGCAAGCAGGTAGAAATCATAATATCACTACTGTGCATACCATAAGGAGTGACAATCTGTCCTAACATTTTAGGATGTGTAGAAAAAATAAGGTATGTTGACCATGATGTAGTAGACATAGATAAATTCCTTGAATTTGAACCACAGGTTTATATGGAAAACAAAGGGATAAGTTCATCCAGAGTCCCAATATTAGAACCAAAATAGTAGATTATAGGGTTATACAACACATGGATAATAAACCTACTATAAATCCCTCATTTAGGAAGAGAAAAGAATGTGAAAAACTACGTCAAAAAATTGTTGGCATCAGTACATGGGGGTTTTCTATGGATGGACAAGCCAATATCAATCGATGTTGATTTGAATGCAACAATCATAGGTCTGCCAACTGATGGATAGAAGCATGAGAAATATCTAGATGGAAAAACTAAGGAGAAGGCCCTAGTAGAGGAAATGAAGAAGACATATGGAACAATGAGAGGCTCCCTCGTAATTATAATTAACATGATCAATGAACCTGTGACAAGATTGAAAACTAAGCTAATGGCATGGAAATTGTTAAGGAAGTGTCGCAAGGAAGAAGCACTGACAAGAGTGATAGCAACAATTGTGCAATGCACGAAGGGGACTTTACTAGATGGATTCCATACTTATTGAACTTATTTTTGGATGATTGCAAAGATGCAAAATACTTAGGAACATAGTTCCATTATTCATGGTTTATCATACTTATAACATCGGTAGGTTGGAGACACCCCAAATACAACACGTTTTCCAAAGGATAGGAAAGTGTTGCGCAACACAATATGCAACATTGTGGCACACTTCAGCCACAAAATAAAGGAATGCCAACTCAAGTATATTTTCAATTTGTTTTGATTAAATATTGGAAAAGTTGGATGAGACGTGGAGGATACCACCAAAAGTGGTGGAGGAATACAAGGAGATAGCAAATTTTCAGGTATCAAAGCACAATGTATGGATACAGGCCAAAAGGGACCCAAAAAGGAATCGATTGCAGATGAGGTACTACGTCACTGGAGAGGAAGTCCAATGGGCTATGAAATATTGGAGAGATGAGTGGAAGGTACTCGTGACCTCAAAGAAGGGAAAAAAAGGAAAGAAACCAATAGAAGTCGGCACGTTGTATAAATCTAATAGTCCAACAATTAATACAATGAAGGTTGTTGAGTGCATAAAGGATATAGGAGGGAGTGTGACAATGATAAAACCTAGACAAAAGAATGCTCAAAATCTAGCAATGAAGGAGAAGGATCACACCAAAGTGACTAATGGAAGGGCATAATAGAAGGATACTAATGGAAGAACACAAAAGGAAACGATTGTTCCTACACAGGAGGAACTAGAAGGAGGAGATATCTGAGACATAGAAGTACCTAAAACTTCAACACARAYATAAAACCTACCAATGAAGAGGACAAGACTACAAGAAGTAGGTTATAGAAATATGATGAAGGTGCAAAGATCRTCCTAGAGCTGACATTGACAGAAGATGACATAGATTTGGTTGCGAAAAACATATAGGACTGCACAGAAGAATCRTGGGATGATGCTAAGAAGAAAAGAGAGGAGATCATAAATAAGTTGTCAGAAGTTAAGGAAAATTTGGAACAAATAAAATTGAATGAAGTACAACATAAGGAAAAGGCACAGCCAAAACAGACTACTCAAGAAGAAGAAATCCCTGTGCAGGAGACAATCCAAATTATAGCGTTAGGAAGTGATAATTTTTCTATCACTCAGGATATGCTGCAGATGGACGAGGAGACCATGCATAAATAGCTAAAGGTTATTGAACGCTTGGACTTGACATTGGCCAAGGTACCCACTAAAGAAATGTATAAACTACAATCTAGTTTAACACAAGAGATCCAATTAAGAGAACACGTATATGTGACAGAGTTAAAAGTAGTTAATGACATAAGGGACACACTAAAGATAATCCTCAATGAAGTGCATATTGTGAAGGACAAGGTAAAGAAATGCATTGGACAAATAGAGTAGTGCATGGAAGAGGTATTCAATGAAATTTTGGCTAGTGCATAGGAAGGGGAGCACTTACAAACATAAGAGAATATTAGAAGAATAACATAATTCATGGAGAACTATAAGAGCCATATGATAGAATTTATGGCACTCATGAAAATAAGAACGTCGCCAGAATTTAGATCAAAGAGAGAGAAGGAGGTGGTCGGACACATGGAGAACATGGCATAGAGTATAAATGAAGTTACACATTTATACGATAGAAGTGTGCAACTATGGACAAGCCCACGAGAGGATGAAAAGTTGCAGACATTAGAAGAAAAGGAGGTAGGAGTCAACAAATCCACGAAGGATTTGCAGAAAAATAAGAGAGAAATGAACATACATGATAGGATGAGGATCGTGCAAGAGTTAAAGAATTTACAGGCATAATTGAAGAATGTGCAAAAATAGAAGCAATTGAGGAATTCTCAACTGAATCCATTGCAGGAAGATGTAGAGAATATGTTGACAGAGATGGATACAACCAAGGGATAAATGGAAAACCTTAAGTTGGAAGTTGAAGAAATATTGAAAGAGCATATCACTGTGCAAACTATGGAGTCTGTTGGAGAGAAGAGCGCATAGGTGAAGACTCATGTTGAAAAGATTTCACGTAGATTCTAGGAGTTGGAGGAGTATTTCAAAGAATAAAACACTTTTTGAGTGGCTCGACATGAGCCACAAGTAAGTGTTGGGGGATTTTTAGAGAAGGATATTTTGGGAAATGCACATCAATAATAGAAAACAGTTGGAAATGGGACCAGTAATTGAGCACGCACCAGGAAATAAGAAAACAAATCATGCCAGACGGAAAGGAAAGTAGCACGCCAAGAATCAAGGAAAAACAACACGAGAAAAAGAAGATTCAAAGAAAGGAATGATTGTATTGAAAACCAACCACACGCAAGAGTTTGATATGTGGACAAACCCAATCCACTTATGGTTAGGGTTTTGGGTCCTTGTTGTAAGGGTTTTTTCCCATTTTGGTAGTATAAATATATGATGTATGAGGTATCTAGGGGATATCTATCTAATATTTTTGGTAGAGAGTTTTGGGGTAAAATACTGAGTTAGTTTTGGAGATGAGTCTATTTTTGAAGTTGTAACTGAGGGTTAGGTTTCAATCTGTGGAGCTTGGTGTGACACTGGTCAGCGTCACATACACATATTTTTGATGTAATGTGCGCAACACAGAGAATTGAATATGAATAAAAAAGAAGCTAGATATTTGTGTATGTAGCCTAGGGGGGGTCAACCATGGTAAAACTTATGTTATTTTGTGGAATGTTTCATTTATGTGTTTGTATGATTAATTTTGAATAAATGAATGAATATTTCAAGGTTAACTTGTAGTTCACACTATATTAGTTATGTTGTTTTCTGCAGAATGAATGTTAAAGGTAAAGAAATGGTAGATCTGAATGACGATGTGGTAGATATGATATATCAGAAGTAGAATAATATCCCTAACATCCCCATGAGAAACATCCCTTCCAAGACTATAGAAATATGGGTTATGCAGTCACCTATAATCCATCTCGGGTAAGACTACATTGTGCACTATGTGCGTTGTGTCTCCTTCTGGTCTCCAAAAGGGATGATGGTTTCTAGGTTTTTTTTGGAGAACTAAGGTAGAAATTGGGTCAAACCATACACACTATTAGCACTATGTAATTTATCAGGTTGAGGAAGAAGTTGACATAAGTAACTACAAAACCACTTTAGATTCTAGGATATAGACCTATTAGACTCAGAGAGGGATCTAGCCCTCTTAGCTTTGTTTGATGTGAATTTTAGGCTAGTTATGATAGTATAGGGTTTGGGTTTTTTAAATTGTTGGTTGGAACATGGAAGATGGGCCATTGGGAAAATGGAGTCACATATTTGGATTGATCAAATACAATATTAACAAGCTATTATTGCAGGGAAAGGTAGGTGAATTCACTGGATCCTCAAAGATTTAATAAATGGAGGGGATGGAAAAGGTCTAGAAACCCAATTAAAAATAGAGAAATTAAGAATTATGTTTTCAATATTCAGTGGAAAACACATAAAGTATTCCAATTCATAGATAGAGTGTACCTTAAAACAAATTTTGTTTCTTTAACACATAAAGTATTCCAATTCATAGATAGAGTGTACCTTAAAACAAATTTTGTTTCGTCTTCTCAAAAATAATTCAATGTAGAAATAGTAGTGGTAACAAAAAGAACAAATTATGGGAAAGATAATTCACCAATGCAGTGACTGACACAAGAATCTTGTAATGCTGAATTGTATTACCGACATTTAATCAGCATTCTATGAGATGATGTAAATATCCAACAATATTGAGAGGGTTGAATCAATATTCTATTTTTTCTTTTTTTCAATATATATATATAAAAAAAAAAACATTAATTATTCAATTAAGAAATATGTGATGAACAACAAACCTTTATGAACACAATATTTTATCGCGGAACCCAATAGGGAAACTACCAACTCTTTTCTCATTAATAAAAAGTTATTTTACAAAATTGTTGTGCTACAACCTGATGGAGAGACATTCCCCAATTTTCTTCTCGCCACTTCATAACCGAAGGATGTTTCCAAATCCATTTACCATCTACAATCAAAAGGATGCACCCACACCCTCATTCACCAACAACAACTCGTAGGAGGCTTCAACCCCCTATATCAACAATACAACTAACAAGGAAGCACCAGCTCCCTTTGTTCACCAAGAATAAATCAGAGGCTATGACCCCTCATTTAACTAACCAACTGACCATGGATGATTTTAGGGGCTAAATTTTTCTCATGGGCTAAATTTCCATGGTTTTTCCAAAATGAGATTCGCCATTTTAAAAAATGATTCTACCAAATTCTATAGGATAAAATTATTTTACTCCAAAATCACCAAAATTTATAAACTATATAAAATCCTTAGAAATTTGAATATATTTACAATCATATCGCCAAACATTTATATTTAAAATATGAAATTATATATATATAAAAAAAAAAAAAAATTTAAAAATAAATTTCCATTTTAAAATCATCCTGCAACCACAACAAGGAAGCACCAACTCCCCACAGTTCCAACCCCAGCCTCTTGACCTTGCAACACCCAACCACCCTTAGTTTATAATGAAATTCATTCTCTTCTTCAGACTTCATCGAATTTGATTCATACAACCATTGTTGTATTTCTATTTGTTTGTTGCAACCTTTGCTTATATGGTATTCTATATCAAGTACTGGATTTCATAACTACTACTCTAAATTCCTTTGTTCTTGATCTTCAATAAAAAATTGACAGGTGCCTTAGGACAAATAGTTCTTCATCTTGGAATCTACTCCTGTTCCTGATCTTCTAATATGAACCACAAAGACACATTCTTCTCACCATTGTTTCTCATTTATATAATTTTCAAACTGGTGTGAAATTTAAAAAAACGTGTCCCTTTATTTGAACCATTGTACCTTTTCATTTAAAATGATAAATTAAACATTAATTAATATCGTTTTTCATTTTTATTATTTATTCATATTTTCATGATTTATTCTCTTTTAATCATGACTGTGTATTGGTTCATTTTTTTCATGAGTTGATCATAGACATGGATCGACTCATTAGATCGTACTCTTGTTTTTGTTGCTCTTTTGGCTCACCAACAGACCATATTCGATCATCATGCCTCTTCGATTAACTTAATTATAATAATTTTTTTGTCATTTTTATAGTGAAGGCTTTCCATAAATTGATCACTGTCATGGATCAATTTAATCCTTTAAATTCGATCTTGAACCTCTGTTAATTTTATAGAGACCAGATTCTATGGAGGAACTTCCTTCAAGCCATTTCATATGACCATTCCATACAAATCCACTGGCTTCCATGAAGCTGCTTATAGTTTTAAACAATCACGATTCATTCTTTTGAAGAGACAGACGACTGATGGGGTTTCAACACTTTTTCATTCGAGTCTTCATGACACCACTATTAAAACTCACGATTACCAAATCGCCAGTCAAATCAGATGGTTCACGTCTATTTAGCGGTGACAGATCAATAGTTAAGTTTAGAACAAATCAACTGTCATGAATCGATCTCTGATGGGATGAACGGCTAATAGAGTTTTGGTGTTTTTTCCCTTCGAGTCATCGTGACTCCAACATTACCAAACTCACGATCATGAAATCACCGAAATGATCGGATGAATCATATTTATTTCATGGAGATAGATCTATGGTCTACTTTTAGACCTAGGCTCATCCTTTCATTGCTCAATCCGACGGTTGTGACTTGATCACACAATGATATGGATGGCTATCGGGATTTCGACGCTTTGACCATTGATTCTTCGAGACACTGCTCATTACAAAACTCCTGATTGCGATATCGATGATATGATCAGATGGTTCACATATCTTCCATGGAAGAGATCAACGGTCCACCTTAAACCTTAATTTGATCCCTTCTTTTCTTAATCGAATAGTTGTGTCTTAATCAGTCGTTCAGATGTGTGGCTGCCGGGATTTCGGTGTATTTCCTTTGAATCTTTGTGACCTCCAATAGTTCAACTCTCGGTTACTATAAATCACCTGATGTGTGTCCCTTTCGGAGTTTCAGTGTTTGGGACTTTCAAACACTAGATTTTTTAGTACAATGCAAAACTCTGAAGTGAGACTCATGGGGGTGACATAAATGCTTACGTCACTTGATGATGTGTCACAATCCTATTAGCTGCCATGTGTCATTCATATACGTGATATACACATGCCTATAATTCCATATCATATTGACACTTATTAGTGTTTGAGTATGCCACGTGTCCTTAGCTGACATGGTCTGCTATGTCATTTTTCCTTGGTTCAATCCAATGACCCTCCAACATTTTCCATATCTGACAACCCATGTTTTCTATCGTGATTTCACATTTTTCTATTTTGGAATATTAAGCACTTCCATTCTTTGACTTTTCGGTCAATGAAATGATGACCCTTCACCACGTGTCCTCTGGCTCAATGGTCAGTATTGTTTCATGAATTTCGTGACTTCGAAATTGTCTCTTCGCAATTTCCCTGCATCACGAATTGTCGAATTCGTTTATCTTTCACCACATATTCTCCTTTCATCTGACGACTAGGTGGTTCTGTCGCAATTTTGTGTTTCGGTATTTCAAAAAGCAGCATGCTCTTTCCTTCAACTTGCAATCTATGATTTCCTGAAATCTGGTATTCCACTCTCGTCGGATTGACGGCCCACATTGCTACTCCTTTTATCTTTGGATCTAATGGTCCACGTCGCTCCTCCTCCTGAGATTTGGAGTGTTGAATGAGTTCAATGCTTATCCTCCTTGCAACTATCCTGGATATAACCATTGTTGGTCCTCTGTGCTCTGATCCACTGGTCATGATAATTTTATGATTCTCAAGCTCATGGTCAACCTCTTGATCGAACGAATACTGAGATTCTCACTCTAATCAGACGAATGTTGAGGCCTCTCACCATTTCTGTGTATTGATCAACTGTTCAATATTTTCACTAATCCCGACAAAATTTCTACAATATGTTTTTCCTTCAGAGCTTGATCATTGAATCATTGTTGATCCTATCATGATCAACAATATTCATGGATTTCCTCTTTGTGAAATGTGTTATTCCTTCTGAGATTTGATCTTTTGATTATTCGCTTCCCTTGCTCTCTCTTTCGATCTCTGCACACAATTTGACATCTTCTTTTGACTGATATACATGTTGAAATCAATGAAAATCTCATGTGATATACTTCATCATTATAGATCATCACTTCAACTGTTGACATCAATGAAAATCACATCTGATGTACTTCATCATTACAGATCATCACTTCGACTATTGACATCAATGACAATATTTCCAACATGAGCTTCTCGACAATATTGATCCTATCCTATGAACAGGTCCCAACCCTTAATACCTTGAAATAGAAAGTATTTATAAGTTGTTTACAAAGGATCTTGTCATAAATGAGTAGGATATAATTTCAGAAAAATCTAAACTAATTGTATATCTTAATTACAAAAGATATAGGAATCTTTAATATTGGTTCGGATTTCATGTGCTTGATTTGATTGACTAAAATAAACTTTAGATACAATCACTATGAAATACAATAGTGACTCGAATGCTGGAGTTCGAAGATCAATTATGTTTGGATCCTAGAACTACATGTTGATTTGATGGAGGTTGTTGACGATCGGTCTTTGACTTCTAGTTAGATTTTGGTCTTTATTGGTGACTGTGATCAAGAATTGAATGTAGGATTTTATCATGATATCAAAATGGATTCCATGATTCACTTTCCTTGCTGGAACTAGAGTCCACCATGAACTTATTATTGTCACCTATTCTTATCCTCTGATTGTTTATCAAAGCCTATGGATTCTCAAATGTCCACCTTTCTCATGAAGTAGAAGGAGCCTTTTTGAAACACTTGTGATTAATCAAAACCAAAAGGAACCTTACCACTCAGAACAATGATTATGGAACTAGGATTTGAGAGCACAAGGAACCCTAACTTCGGGCCTTCAGGCTTCAGGTGAAATGAATAAAAGGAAATGCTATTACTTGAAGGCCTAAATTAGAAGTGGAAGAGTGACCAAGACAAAACTATGACCACCAACATATAGGGGCATGATTAAACTTTGTGCAAGTTTCAATATCCGAAGTACCTGAATGGCGTTGATCTGCATTTGATACAGATGGTAAGGTGATGCTTGAAATATGAAATATTTTACCTTTTGACTACCACAGTGTGTTTGTAGTGATGCAAGATCATTACAGAATAGGTTTTGGTGAAACAGTCATGGGGAATGTGTGATTGGTTACGAATAGGGTGATGTGTAGTGAGAGGGGGAAAGTATATGTGAGGGGAGAGAGGTATAAAGAGTGTGGAATACAAGTGGCATGTGATGAGAGGAGGAGTAGATGCGGTAGGTGAGGAGTATGAATAGGAGAGAGGGTGAGTGGAGGATAGGTTTTGAGTAGGGAGAAGAGTGGTATTGGATGGTGGTTTAGGTAGATTTTGGAGGGGGAGGGGGGGTAGGTGGTAAGTAGATTTGAGAGGGGGAGGTGTATGAAATAATGAGGAGGAACCACATTATGTGGGTTCGAGGTGGGGGAAAACCACTTTTCGGACCCCCTCCCCACTGTTAAAGGTAGAAAGGTAGGGAGTACAAAATGCGATGAGGACCGTCGATATAGGCGATGATGGATGTTGTTAGCACCATAAGTCACCTATGTATTGATGCAGAGGTAATACAGATACCCATTAGTATTTTATGTCACAGGTTGGTTATAAAAAAGGTCAAATGGGTGCAATCTCAAGAAAATATCATCTTAACTCAGAAGATTGGACTGATATGCACAAGAAGGTGAGATATAGTTTAACTTTAGTTAGTAGGTTGTAGTAAGGGTGAGTAGGAGGAAGACTTCAATGAATATTATAGAGGTTTGTTGTGAATATTAATCTTTCCAACAACCTAAGGAAGAAAAACTTAAATACAAGGTCTTCTTGAATTCAAATTTCAAAGGAATTGAAAGAAATTATAACAACAGTATAATCAAACTTTCGTCATAATGCAGTCACAATAATTCAAGCGAATCAGTCAACCATGAACTCTTTCAGTATCAGAAGGAAACAAGATGGAGCAAGAAGTCTTACTTTCATTAAACAAGAAATCTTAGATTACAAAGCAACCAATGAACCAGAGTGTTCATTAAAACTTTACAATTGGGAGCTTTGTTGTACCATCGACCCTAACAAAATATCAAAATTGAGTATTTATACTCAAAACAACTTGCTACTTTTATAAGTCCACTCTAGTCATTGTATTCAAGGCTTGTCGTCTGCATCTTCTTCTGTCAGAATGCATTTGCATTCTTTTGTCAGACACAAGATCAAATCGGTATGGGCTTCACGTGGAAATCCATGACAGGGAACTTTCGGCTGACAATCTGCCTTCCAGGGCCAAGTTTTCATGCTTTCCATTTATGTGGTCAAATGAGGTTTCAACCACCTTCCCCATTTTCATTAACTTCTTTCATAGGGATCAGGGTGAGACCCGACACCCATGAATTTTCAAGGCAAGCTCACGACTCCTTTGAGTCAATTCTGGCACCTCGAGGCCATGCAGATATTTCTCGGTGAGCGAATCAGGTGATTTAATCCTTGGCACAACTCTTTTCCTTTATGTGCGTGATCGCGGGCCTTGACCTCATGCTTATCCTTCTGAAAACATGGGATTTCGCATTTCGGGGGTTTTCACTCCTCATGATTTTAAACATCCCGATGCTTTCTCCCGTGAAATGGCCCACTTGAATCAATAATCGGATTTGACTTGAATTTGATGGCCATGATAATATCCTTGAACAACCTTAGCCACCCATCACTCAATTACGATCCTATTATTTATTTATCCCTGCCTCCATATGACCCTGGGTAGTGATCGTGAGCCCGATTCCCAGGCGTGTTGTGATTTCACATTTTGCGAACTCATATTTCGCTCTATGCTCAAACCTCCGAGTCACGAAATCCTGATCGCTCAGGTCAGGAGACATGCGTCTCTTGGCATCAGATGACCCAGAGTGTATCAACATTTTGGGACTTCGGGCCATAAAAAATTCTCACCCCAATTTTCCCAAAATCCTTTCTCTACGGTTCGAATCCTGTGTTGCGTGCCCCTCTAGAATGAACAGCCCAGATTATTTCACGAGTCTTCATGAATTGTCCCTTCGAATGCTCCATATCATGAGTCATTGAAAAAATGATCTTGCACCCCACGTCCTTCCCGATACCAATGGATAGGATGGCATCATGATTCCTTAACTCTACCTGACATTATTCTTCGTGCAACTGTATGGCTCTAATCCCCCGGTGATCGTCAATCCACTCCACCTGGTGGATCTCCATAGTTGAACAATGATATTTCTCACTCGCTTGATTTGAATCCATATTTGACCGCTCTAAGTGTGGTGTTTGGTGTTTATGAATGCAGCCTACGAACAACTACATGGATGATTGGCTAAAGGCTCATGAAAGAAAAAGGATCAATGACAGAGGTAAAGAGAGAAGTTATTGACTTTAGGGAAAAACAAAAAGTCTTAGGGCCGATATTTCTTAGGAAAGATGCTAAGGAAAAATAGGTCTATCAAGCAGGTGAAGAGAAACAACAAAAAACTACAAGACAAGAGGAAAACTTATGACTAGGCCTACAAAAGGAGGACAAACAAGTAAAATACAGACCAAGGTAGAAATCAAAAACCCTAAAGACTCTGACAATATTATGTGCTAACATTTGGCTCCACAGGGGATGGCATGTTCCTTGCGAGCTGCCAAAAATGCACAGCTCCAGTGCCTTGCTGTGGGTTATGGAGTCTCCTATTAAAAGATAAATAAATGTAAAACATAGATGGTATTTACAATGGTGGGACATCGATTGTGGATTTAAAATAAAAAATAAAAAATTGTAAGTGCCCATTTATAGGGCCACCAAAATCTTCTTCTCCTTCCAAATTCTGCAATCTGTAAGTGTTGTTTGGAAACACTTCATAAATATTGAAGGGACCTATCCAAAGGGCTTCAAATTTACCATGCTTTCCCTTGTCCTGTCTAGGCGCATCCCATTTGAGGACCAAATCTCCCGGATGGAAATCCTCTTTAATTCCTTTCCTGTCAAAAGCTTGCTTGATCTTCTGTTGATGGTCATGTGCTCTGCCCATCACTTGCTCTCTAGTATGTTGTACTTCTACCAGCTGATGAATTCTCCTGATCATGTCATCAGGATCTCCTTGGTAGTCTTGGAAGAATTTCTCTATAGGCAGGAAAAGATGAGAAGGAAAAACTGCTTCAATCCCATATACCAGTTGGAAACGAGAGATGTCCACGGACCTCTTTGTTTTCACTCTATCAGCCTATAGAAAAAAATTGAGCTTTGAACCCCATGCTTTCTTGTTGTCCTCTAACAACCTTTTGATGATATTTACCAGGCTCTTATTGGAGGACTCTGCTAATCCATTTCTTTGCGGATAGTAAGCATGGATGATTTTAAGGATGGAAATTTATTTTAAAATGTAGAAACCTTGGTGAATATTATTAATCCTTCATATGCCAATTATAAATGTTTAGCGATATTTTTGTAAAAATATTCAAATTTATAAGGACTTTATATAGTTTATATAAAATTTTGGCGATTTTTAAGGTAAAATAATTTTATCCTATAGAATTTGGGTGAATCATTTTTAAAATAACGAATCTTGTTTTGGGAAAAAGCATGGAAAATTAGCCTATGAGAGAAATTTAGCCCCTAAAATCATCCCTAAATTAGTAAGGGGTGGAGTGGATCAACGAAATTTTGAACTGCTCAAAAAACTTGATCATCAGTGCATCTTTGAAGGTTGTAGCCTTATCAATGATGATCCTGTTGGGGCAGCCAAACCTT
>SNQJ01S0161475.1:40132-61313 GCA_010110895.2 Picea sitchensis | reverse complement strand
ACAGGGGGCACCGGTTTTCTGGGGGTTTTGGGCATGGGGGCTAGGATATCCATATGGTATCCTGGAGCTAGGAAGTTGTCCTAGTTGGCAGGGTGGAAACACGGTTTGGGCAGCGTTGGTCCGTGGCTTCAAGTTGGGCAAGGCAGTAGCAGGAAGGTCAACAAGACAAGCGGAAAACATAAGGTTAGCATCAGACCAAGGTATTTTAAATTACATATTTGTTTTATTCTGTTATGAAATTATTATGGTAAAATTGTTTATTTTTGTTATGAAATTGCTATGAAATTAATATTCGTTGAATAATTTATATGTGTATGTGCTGAATTTATAAGAAATTACTGAGTTTCTGAAATCAAGTAGAAGTTATTGTTACAATTTATGGATTTAATAGAATTTAGTTAATTTAGGTTACTACATACACTGTCAGAAACTATGATGACCAGTACATGAAATGGATGTCTCTGCATCATAAAAGAGACCAGACGGTGTCAAAGTACACTAACATATTTCATACCTTGCACTCAAAGTTAGGTATCAAAGACTCTGAGCTGCACTTGGTCTTAAAGTACTGCAATGGTATGCACATGTACATCCAAACATGTATGGATTTCTTTAACATCTCCTCATTGGGAGTTGCTTTTTGATATGCAGTCAAAATTGAGCAGAAATTCAAGTAGCGAAGTAAGCATGAGTTCAGGTTTGAAAATACAACAGAAGCATGGAAAAGGCAACCTTAAATCACACAATGAAAGACATATCAACAAGGAAGTCCAACCTCAAGAGAGCCAACCCTCTGCAAAGAAGGGTAACGCCAAGTTTAAGAAAGACACCAGAAAGTGGTATGAGTTCCACAAAATCCCATGACACAACACCGATGAATGTTGCTCGAACAATCATTGGAAGCCGAGCTCAAAGAAAAAGAATACAAACCTGACTCGGACTTTGATTCAGAGAATAATAAATGGAAAAGAATCATCGATGTATAACCCACTGCTACCATTGCACCACAACAATACAACCAGAAGAACTATGGGAGCTTGAGGAGGGGGATGGCCTCTTCCACTCACAAATGTGGGTAAAGGGGACCCCACTGCATTTCATTGTTGAAAGTGAGATTCAAAATAACTTGATATCATCCGAGGTTGTCAAGAGATTGAAGCTTCCAACAATGCCACACCCCCAACCATACACTATCACATGGTTGAGTCGGGGATGAGACATTTGTGTCAGCCAACAATGTCACCTGTCCTATGGAATCAAGCCTTTCAAGGATGACGTAGTGTGTGATGTTTCCCCACTTGAATTTTGTGATGTTATTTTAGGACAACCATATATGTGGAAACATCATGCTATCTATGAGTCTCGGCCCCACAGTGTCATTGTTACTCTTGGAGGTCAGCTCTATAGGGTACCAGAGGTAGCTCCGACTACTACCACTTCATTGATCTTGGAAAAACATGCCGCAAAGTAATCTCTCAGACAAAAATAATTTCCCTCTTCATGATCCAGTCAGATGGTGATCAAAAGGTCACTGCAACCACTACATCCTCAGCCCAGGATGTTTCTATCCAACAGAAGCAGGTCAATATCTCTATGTATTTCCTTGTTATATCTCTACTATATTTATGTCTTCATGTTGTTCTCAAAATAATCCAGATCACGAGGGTTGATTAAGTGTTTGACGAAACCCAAGCCAAAAACTTTGAAATTACTACAACTATATAACAACCATGTTGAAGTTGCTTAAGAAGGTTAATCCAGAATGTATGGCTAAAGTTTTAAGGAAGATGGAAGAAAATAAATACTTTCCTAACTAATGGAAGTATCTAGCATTGGATGAAAAGTTTTGTGCAACTTTATCCTTCAAAATCTATTACACCCTCATGCACAAAAGTTGGACCAAGGATTTGGACGAGGATTGCTTTAAAAGAATAGGGTAGGATGTAAAGAAGGATGAACACTGAGGACATGTGGAGGAGCATGCATCTATCTATGAGGAGGACATGCGCATAAAGGAATACCAAACAATAGCCTATGAAACATCATCAGAACTAACTGATGAGGCTGGTGACACTCGTGTGTTGGACAAGTATACCTATGATGAATCAACAAAAGATGAGGATGCAACACCTGATGATGAACATATGTTCCAATCAGTTGATGTTGAGGATATAACATATTTCATTGTGTATGATGCTTATGATGAGGGTAATTCAAGTGTGATAACACCTACGCATGATTAGGATTCAACACCATATCTCCTTTATGATGTTTGTGATGACGTGGACGTGACTATACCCCAACATGATGCCTCCCTTGTTGTTTTTCTTCATTGGCTCCTCATCCACCATGATAGGGTTGGAGGGAGTGCCCTCACATGTTGGGGAGAGGCATGTGTTTTCCTTGGGAGTGTCTTGAAAGTCTACAAGAATGTTGACATGAATTTCAATATTGAATACCTTCCAATAAAGAGCATCAAATTTCTAATCCATGATATGTAGCTTGTCCATTATGGCATGTTATTGGATACCCTTCTCCTCAACAACTTGTGCTATAACTGCTTGGTTCAACTAGTATAATTATGTTAGTTTGATTTTTTTTGTATCTCTAGTACAAGAATATATGAAATCAAGAATCCAATCCTTGAAATCTGCCTCCATTTGTTCCTTTGTGAGTTGTTGCCTCAACCACTTGAATTTATTCTCCATGTGATTAATTCCTCTTTTGGTATCCTCAGAGAACTAGAGTTGAAAGTTTGAGGTAGTCCTCAACATGTCCAGTTGGGCCATGGTTAGGTTTTGGGAGTTTTAAAAGGAGGGTAGAGTTTAGGATCCCAGGGAGTACCTTTGCAAGTGCTCCCCTTGCTATATACATGTTCAACATCATGGCTAGTAGGTTTCATACTTGCAAACATATTAGGACCAGAGACTAACGTGAAGCTCCTAGAGACAAAGATGAAATGAAGGACCACTACCCACATGAGAAACAAAATATACGACCCCAAAACAAGGAATATCTAGTAACAAAGGAGAGTCCACAGACCAAACCAAGATCAGTATCTTAAGAACAGTTAAATGACTATGCCTTTTGCCTTTAAAAACCTCATGAAACTGTTTCTAGATTGACCACACCCCCAAAAATGAGGAAGAAAAGGTGACAACCCCACACAAAGCACACTTGTAATGTACCCAACCACCCAGGCTGGCCATGCCACACAAAACTCTCTCATCATTAGCTATGATAACAAAATGTAACATACCTAGCCTTCAGCTAAGCAACATTACATGAAGAATACACATAAAAATGAACTTTTGTTAACTAAAGTAGTTCTTTTACTGTTAGTCGATTTCCTATAGCTTACAACTACAATTTATAACAGATTTAGCTATAGTTATAACCATGCAATATACGCATCTAAAGCATGCTAATAATGAAAAATAAATACAACTAAACCTTTCATTACAATAACATATAATTCATTCTCATTCACACAGAGTTCATGCACAATAACAACACATGTAAATAACTCAGTACAAGATAAAACACTTATCTTTAAGCAAGAATCGTCCAACTAGCTGCTTGGGATAGATGTTCCACCCAACCATAGACTAGTTGATCCAAATCTCAATAGCCAGACATCCCCAAGCTGAGGCTAGTAATCCAAAACATAGGGCAGTCTCTCATAGTCCACTCTTAGCTCATAAAGCTCATAACCAAACTTATATTATCCCACAACTATCCCGATCTTTCCACCGACTCTCTTCCTCTTGACCTTCCCAACCTAAGGAATGCACCATTTGTTTATCAGTGATCACCCAAGGGATGTATCATCCGTTTATCAGAGATAACCCAAGGGATGTACCATCCGTTTATCAGGGATAACCCAAGGGATGTGCCATTTGTTTATTAGGGTTAACCCAAGGGATGTACCATCCGTTTATCAGGGATATCCCAAGGAACGTTCCATTCATTTATCAGGGTCTCTCTGGAAAAAGTAACTAGGAATCTCTCAGTTGGGAACTCAAGGGAACTTGCTGCTAGGAAAACTATCAACAAACCAACAACAAACACTTGTTGTTTCAGTTCAAATCACACATGAGTTCACTCTTCCATCCAAATAACTGGGCTCTTCAGTTCTCCAGCTCCAGAATTTTCCCTCCCTACACTAGCTCCAATCTCTCTCTTTTCCCTCTCTCCTTCCTTGCCATGCACAAACTTCACTTCCTCTGTGAAAAAATCCCCCCCAACCCATAAAAATTTCCTCTCTTGTGGCTTTCCTTTCTTGACTCACACTCTTCCCCAAGCTGATTGTACTCAACCCCCATGTGCCTAATAATTCTGGTATGTGACCACTCACACCCACCCTCTTACATGTATTCAATGATTGGCTTTGGAAACACTCAATCAAAAGGATGTGACCACTCACACCCACCCTCTTACATGTGTTCAATGATTGGCTTTGGGAACTCTCAATCATAAATCGAAAGGTTCATATACAATTGGCAAGTTTCAGAAGATGGGTTGAATTGATATACATGGGTAATTCCCCCTTTTACCTCTCTTGGCCATTATCCTAGACACTTCCCTCTCTTGTGGATTAATTCATCCCCCATCTCTTGTCCATGTCCCCTTAACAACTGACATCACATTTTATTATTAAAACATAGAGATACAATTCACATATTATATCGCTTAGTCATGGCCACATTAAATCAATATGGGATATTCGCCCAAGCACATCGGCTCACCAGCCTAGTTATCAATTATACAATTATAATTCGCATGGATTAGAACTAGGGATGCTACATTCCCCCTCCACTGATATATATATATATATATATATGAAATTTACATCACAACACTTATAAATAAAAATTCTGCAATTTAACAGCTCCAACCATCAATCTCTTGTTCCTCTCAACTCGCTGACCCAATGAATGCACCATTCATTTATCAAGGTTGACCCAAGGGATGTACCATTGTTTATTAGGGGTAACCCAAGGAATGAGCCATTCATTTATCAGGGTCCCCAATGCAATTGGCTATGACTCTGGGATGTGGTCCCAAAACTCTAGTTTTCCAAAATGAAGTCTCGCATTCTGCCTTATTCAAAATTGTCAAAAATTTGCGGGTACTCTTCCCGCATGTTTTATTCATGTTCCCATGTAGCATCTTTAGGACTGTAGTAGGTCCATTGAACCTTTACCAGTCCTATGGATTTGTTCCTAAGCACCTTGACTTTCTGGTCTAAGATGCGTACGGGTTCTAGACGAAAATCCCCTTCGTGCTTCACCTGGATCACATTCCAATCAATTATGTGGTTCGGATCAGGTACATACTTCTTTAATAATGATATATGAAATACATTATGCGCTCCTATGGATGCAGACGAAGCTAACATGTATGCAATTGGCCCTATCTTTTCTAATATTTCAAAAGGCCCACATTATCTTGTTTTCAACTTAAATAAACTTCCTAATATTATCAAACTTCTCTTTTCCTTTACTTTTAAGAACACACGTTTTCCCACTTTAAAATCTCTTGAAACTCTATTCTTGTTTGCATAACTTTTCTACCTATCTTGGGCAACCTTTAAATTCTGCTTTATCTTTGTCATCTACTCATCCATTTCCTTCAAAAAATCTGGCCCAACAACTACTTTGTCTGCTGGATTATCCCAACTCACCGGGGTGTTACATTTTTTTCCATACAATGCTTCAAACAGACTCATATTCAGTGAGGCATGATACCCATTATTGTAGGAAAATTCAACTAAATGAATATAATCTTCCCACTTTGTTGGCTGATCCATCACATACATTCTAAGCATGTCTTAAATTATCTTGTTAGTCTTTTTAGTTTTCCCATTTGACTCTGGATGATATGTTGTGCTAAGATTCAAATTTGTTCCAAAGCCTTTGAACAAACCTTTCCAAAAATTTGAAGTAAACTTTGGATCTCTATCTGAAAGTATTGTCTTAGGTACTCCATGTAACCTAGCAACTTCTTTCATGTAGATCTCTGCAATATTTGTCGCCTTGTGGGTAGTCTTTACTGGAATAAAATGTGTTGCTTTAGTCAATTTATCCACCACCACCAGGATGTAATCATGATGCTTCACTGTTCCAACAACTTAGTAACAAAATCAATTGTGACTACTTCCCACTTCCATTCTGGAATATGCAATGGTTGTAGCAAACTTGTTGGATGTCTACATTCTATCTTGACTTTTTGGCATTCTAGACATCTGGCTATGTAATTAGCTACCTCTTTCTTCACTCCCTACAAAAAGTATTGACTTCTTACTACTACAATTGTCTTTTGATATCCTGGGTGCTCGATATATGGTACATTGTGCATTTCCTTCATAACTGCATTTTTTCAGCTCATTGGAATTCGACACATATACTTTTCCCTTGTACATGAGAATGCCATCTTCTTTCAACTCATAGGAATTTAACTTTTGCTAAAAATTACCTCACTGTAATGTTTCTTTTATTTTCACATATTGTTGATTTGAATTCGTTGCTGCAATAATTTGATCTTCTAGATATGTCCTGTATTTGTTGATGGCTTCCACATGCACTTCATGAGCTCTCCTATTGAATGAATCAACTACTTTATTTTCTTTTCCTTTTATATGTTTAATTTCAAAGTCATATTCACTCAAAAATTCCAGCCATTTAGTTTGTCTGGCATTTATAGTTGGTTGTCCAAACAAATGTTTCAAACCACAGTGGTTTGTTCTTCGCTCGAATTTCTTACCCATAAGGTAATGCATTCACATTTTTAATGCATGTACAATAGCTTCTAACTCCAAGTCACGTGTAGCATAATTCCTCTCATGCTCTTTTAATTTCATGGACTCATAGCATACCACATTGTCCCTTTGATTGAGGACTCCACCAAGTCCTTCCTTGCATGCATCGATGCACACAACAAAATATTCATTTGGATCTGCAATCGTCAGTATTGGTGCATTTGCCAATATTTCATTCAACTGTTGGAAACTCTCTTCACACTTGGAAGTCCATTCAAATTTCACTCCCTTCTTTTGCAAAGAAGTGATTGGACTTGCAATTATTGGCAACCCTTTTATGAATCTTTAGTAATAACCGACAAGACCCATGAATGATATGACTTCTATCAAATTCTTTTGTGTTTTCCATCCTCCAATGGCCTCTATCTTCTCATGATCAACTTCTATCCCTACTGCTGAAATTATATGCCCCAAGTAGTGAATCTTCTTTTGGTAAAATATGCACTTACTTAGCTTATCATACAATTTATGCTCTCTTAAAACTTGCAACACCATTCTTAAATGTTTCACATGTTCTTCTTTTGATTTAGAATAGATGAAGACATCATCTAAGAACACGATCACAAACTTGTCCAGGTACTCCCTGAACACTCCATTCATCAGGCACATAAAAATTGTTGGAGCATTTGATAACCCAAATGGCACTACTGTGAATTCATAATGACCATATCTTGTTTTGAATGTTGTCTTGTTGATGTCTTCTTCTTTTTTCCTTACTTGATTGTATTCTGATCTCAAGTCAATCTTCGAAAATATTCTTTCACCTTTCATCTAGTCAAAAAAATCATCAATTCTTGGCAAAGGATACTTATTCTTTATGGTAACCTTATTAGGATGTCTAAAATAAATACACAATCTTAAAGTTCCATCCTTCTTCTTCACAAAAATAACTGAGGCTCCCCAAGGTGACACACTTGGGCGTATGTACCCCTTCTTCAAAAGTTCTTCAAGTTGCATCTACAACTCTTTTAGTTCTGGTGTACCCATTCTGTAAGGTGTCTTAGACAATGGGGCAACTCTTGGCACCAAATCAATAGAGAAATCAATGTCTCTTTTTGGTGGTAGTCACAGAATTTATCTAAAAACATCTTCAAAATCCCTCAAAATTGAATGGTCTTCAATGCTTGCCACTTTGTCTTTGGCTCCCTCCTCCATATGGGCTACAAATATCTGACATCCTTTCATGAAGCTCTTCTTCAACTGCATAGCTGAAATCTATATAATATCTACAACTCTTGGAATGCCTTGAATCTTTCCTTTCTTCCATTCCTCATCGAGACATGTGATTGTTTTTTTCTAACACTCTAGGACAACATGATGTTTCTCCAACCAATCCATACCAATTAGACAATCATATGAACCCAATGGTATGATGTTTACATCCACCTTTCTATTGAGTCCATTCGTGTTTATCAGACAATCTTTAACCAACTCATTGATTTTCCTCTTAGCCCCCGTGGATAACTGAATTAACTAATATTTCTTATGCTTACTCTTGTGCAAGTGAAATCTTTCAACAACATTAGCATTTATGTAACTATGGCTAGCTCCCAAATCAATTAAAATTGCTATGGGCTCATTATTGATCTTACCTTCCACTTCAATCATGGGAGATTGATACTCTTCATGCTTGTTATCCAAGGCTACATAAATCCTTGGCATGTTTCCTCCCATGTATTCCAATGTTTCATCCTCTTGAATGTTGTGGACAGATCTCATTCTTTCTCCTTTGTGAAGACAATCCTTATGTAAATTATTTATGCTACATCCCCAACATTGCATCGTCTGCTACCTTGGCCTTTTTCCAAATGAATTTGAAGTCTTGTGTTCATTTGGTGTGACTCGACCCTACTGATTCGCTTGGAAATTATTCCCAAAAAAGGGTGGCTTAAAACTCTTCTGCCTTTGATCCTTCTTATCCTTCATCTTGTCATTCCAATAATTTTGGAAAACTGGTCTTCCTTTGCTCTGTTCATACACATGCCTTTCTTTCCTTATTGTTTCCTCCATGGTTTTGGGGTTATCATATTGAATCCTATCACTGTAGAAAGAGGGTAACCCACTTAGAAACCTTTGGATTTTTAATTTCTCATCTTTGATGAAGTTAACATACTCCAACAATTCAAATAAACACTTCTCCTATTCCTCCATTGTCATGGTTCCCAACTCGAGTCCAAAGAACTCTTTCATCTTTCTTTCATAGTAACACTCGGACCAATATTTCTCTTGGAAATATCCCTTGAACTACCTCCATGAGATCCTTTTCTCATCAAGGTTCTTGGTTTTCTTAATTTGATCCCACCACATCGTTTCCTTCCCTTGCAAGTGGTAGGTGGCAATTCTAGCTTCTACCCGAGATGGGTAATCATGTAGCTGGAAATATTTATTCATTTCCAACAACCATGTATCTTCCTCTTCTCCTTCCCTATGCTCGCCATTGAAACTTGGTGGCTTAATCTTCCTGAGTTCACATTGCAAGATGTCTGCCTCAGGTCTTCTCCTTTTCCTTTGAACAAGAGACACACTTGGGTTGCTCCTTGTACTTGAACTTGCATGAGTTATTTTAGTAGAATGCCTTGGAGAATGATGGCGTCTACTCATGCTTCTTGACTTCCTATCACTCCCATGATCATCTCCTTTGCTATGGGATCTTGATGTTGATACTCTTCTAGCACTAGTTGCTTGCTTGGTGCCCAAGTCCTTGCTAACTTGCTTCTGTAGCATATTTAGGCTTTGAAGTATCTATTCTTGAGCCTTCATGATCCTCTCATTATCAACACTATAGCTCTGCACTTATTTTTGCAGGCTTCTCATAGTTACAGTTCCCTGTCTGTTTCCCATTAGACTCGATCTCAAAATTACCTATGCTGGCATGAAGACCTCCAATTTCTTCTTCATGGCTATAAAAATCTTGAGCATCCTTGATGTCTCTAGTTCTCATGTGGGAACTAAAGTTTGCTTTATGTATCTCTAATTCTGCAAGAATGTGCACACAATGATTGTTGTTAGAATTAAGCATATTACAAGATATTTATCAATTAGATTATGGGCAATTATTCATTTTAAATTATGAAGGATATTAACGCACGACTCTCAAGTAGGATTCTTTAAATGAATTCATCTTCAAAACAAATTTCCAACAACTATCTATTGATATTATGGTAGCTGTGGGAAGTATTAAACCTCCATGTGTAACCCTGAAAATAATAGAATATTCTGGGAAGCAAGAAGAAACCCTAAAGCATTGGACATAATCCTAGAAGACAAGTCAACTAAAGAAATAATTAATATTGAGTTTTTAGCCTCTAGAAAGAGAAGTCAACCCAGACAACTAAGGAAGTGTAGCATAAATACAGGATGCCAGAGCTCATTTGGACACACACAGCTCACAACTTCATAAATTTAGTGCGCACTGCAGAAATTTAGTATAAGGTACGCAAGTCTGGAGAGTAGTTGCAGCTGCAACTACTGCAACTAGTATTTTCGGTTTTAGACTTGGACTTTCTCTTGGTTATGGTTTGGACTTTCTGCTTGGTACGCTAGCTTTGGAGAGTGGTACGTTACCTTGATTGGATTTTGGACCTAGGGTTTGCTTTCATAATTATTCTCTCTGTCAAGGTTAAGGTGCTCGGGGATGGCTTCGTCCTATGGTTGGGTGACAATATTGCTATATTGTCGATGGTTAAATGAGCACACCTATTTTTCTAACAGGTTATGGGCCCATGCTATCTTCAAACGGTCTAACCCCTGGAAGATATATTGGGAGGATTTGCTTAGTTACAGTTATAGTTGCAGTCAAAGTTTTTGCTACAACAACGAAACCCTAACCCTCTTATTGAGGCACCTTAAGTGAAGAGATTGACCTAATTTCTGGATATCCTAGTGCGCCCTAACTTAGCACACCTACTGGCACTCTTAACAAGCTAAGACGTCAAGTTTGATTTTTTGGTCAAATTCAAAGGTTGACCAAGTCAAATCAGTCATGACTTACTCTATGAAGTTGGAAAACAAATTAGAAGGGGCTTCTAACTTCAGAGCATGGAAGACAAGGATTGACCTCGTCCTTTCCAAGAATAAGGTGTTGGATATCATGAAAGGAAAAATCATGGAACCACAATTTGAAGAAGGAAAAGAGAAGGAACCTCAGAATGTTGCAATTATGGAGAAGTTCAAGGAAAATGATGTCAATTCCATGAATATCATAGTAGACTATGTAAAAGACAACTTGATACCCTGCATCTCTCATCTTGACTCATCTAAGAAGATGTATGATGCCCTAATTAACCTCTTCTCAATCATAAACTTTGGACAAGTAATGATTCTAAAGAATGAACTTTGTGACATAAAAATGAATGATGATGACATCATAACATCATACTTTGTAAGAATTTTTCAGTTAAGAGATCAACTACAAGCTATTGAAGAAATCATTTCAGAAAAGAAACTAGTAAATATAGTACTCAATGGCCTTCTCAAGACATGGGATGCATTTGCCGCAAGCATGAACACAAGAAAGGAGTATCCCATATTTGAAGAACTTTGGACTTGTTGTGCACAAGAAGAATCAAGGATTAATGCAAAAGATAAATCCCAAAATAAATATAGAGATCAAGCCTTCACAACAAAGTTCAAGAATTTCAGGAATAAGAAGAAGTTTGGCTTGAGGAAGAAACCAAATCAAGAAAAGCATATGTCAAAGATACAATGCTTCAATTGTTGAAAATATGGTCACTACAAGAACCACTGTCACGAGTTAAAGAAAAGGAAGGAAACAGACGAAGCATCAGTTGCCGAAGAAAGGGAACCCTCAAAAAAGGCCAATCAGGATAAAACAAACGTCTTCTTTTAAGTCAAGATAACAATATTCTTCAAATTTCTTGTACATATCATGTTTACATAGTTTCTGTACATTTCATGCATATCTATTTCTTAGAAGATAAGATGTTCAAGTGAAACAATACCTATGGAAGAATAATAAGATAAGGATTGCTATCACGATAACTACAAGTCAAGAAATACACATGAAAAGATGAAGTACATTGACAATCCTTGGTAACAATTCATGTGGAAGCTATTATATAAGTAACAACTGCCAAATAATCTAAAATAAGAATCAAACTTAGAAGTCAAAACAGAAAGAAGTCAACAATCAAGAGGAAATTAGAAAAATACTTGTGACACTTTGCAGAATGCAATAAGAATGCAGACGGAAGCATGGACTCTCTTAGATGGAGGGAGCTGATTACAGAATTCCAAAATAAGAGCATGCATTCATGCATGAAGCAAGGATTAGGAGGGAGCTAATCCTAAATGATTCGATCCATTAAGTTGTCCATGTTCCCATTGAAAATATTAGCCATGATAAGCAACATGTGTTCAGTTTGACTTTAGAAGAAGTCTTCTTCAAAAAGAAGCCTTAAAGTATCCTTGGTTGTCCATCTACGTCCATGATCATATGATGAAAGGAAGAAGTTGGAATCTTCAAGGCATGGAATCTATAGAAGACTCCTTGGACCCAAGAGCTAAAGAGAAACATGAGGAAGAACATGAAGATTCCAAGAAAGAAAGAAAAGTCAGAACAACCAATTATTATACCGAGAATAACAAAGACTACCATCTTGGTTTGAACCCACTATAAGCAATCAAGCAGAATAAATGGAAGTTATGATAAAGAACAGTGTATGTAATAAAATGTGAAAAATACTTATGAATGGAAGCATTGTGAGATTCAGAATTTCTTCCGGAAGAAGGGAAAAAGACTATGACGACAACTCGTTCCAGTAAACCATATATACCTCCTGTAGCATCCATGGATTGGAGTTTACATATAAAAGATTGTTCTTCCCAAATAAAGCAACTTGAGAAAGAAGTTTATACCATAAAGAGACCCATGCTTGCAGATATATGAAGACCTTGTATGGATTCAAACAACTTGATGCAGAGTATCTTGTGTACAACAAAAGCATGGTGAAAACCTTCTATGATAGAAATAGTGTATCAAAATGATTACTCAGAAGTCTGGGATGGTGGATGGATAATCCATGACAAATTCTCGTGATGACAGGAGAAGTGCTACTCGGATATGTTTTAGTTTGAGCTTTTCCACGATGTCATGATCTAACAAGAAACAAAGATACTGAATTCAACCATGATATATTGTAATGATCATAGCTATGTGAAGCCTTCAAAGAAAACCAGTGTTCCACGACAGACCGAAGTACATTGAGATCAAGCATTATATTCTCTGTGATAAAGTCCAGAAGAGAGAAGTTATTTTCCAGTATATCTCCACTAATGAGAATATAGAAAATATTTCGGTAAAGCCTCTGTCCAAGATGAAACGTTTACATACTTAAGAAACAAGTTGGGGTTCGTGGAGACAACTTCCTTATTGAAAAAGAAAGAGATTACCCCTAGGTTGGGAGGGAGCACTGATATGTTATTGATTTATGGACAATCATTTTTCACTTCAAAAAATGGTCCAGGATGAGCATTTCCTCTCCAGTTCAGAAAGTGGTTTGATATTTCTGATGGACAGGCATTTTCCAGTTCGAAAAATGGTCCAGATTGGACAGTCGTTTTCATAAAGAAAATGGTTCGATAGATTGTTGATGTACCATCGACAACGATTCCCCTTTTGGCCAGTGTGGGGGAATGATCTAGGACAGTCGTTCTTCTTGGAATTCACTCTGAGTAGTGGTCAAGTAGAATGGTTCACCTTGTTGGGCATTCATTCTTTCGAAGTTCATAGTTGTGAGAAATTCCGAAGAATGGTCCATTTTGGAGGTTGGTGCAAGACAGTCATTTCCTTAGGAAATAGTCCGGACAATCATTCTCTAGGGAAGACTCATTCTCTCCAAGTTGCAATGTGATTAGTGCTCGAGGAATGGCCCAGTTAGGTGAATTGTCCAGGTTCAACAATCAGAGTCAGGCATTCCATAGGGCAGACTCATTCTCTCCAGGTTTCACTATGATTAGTGCCAGAGGAATGGCCCAGTTAGGTGAATGGTCCAAGCTCAGAAATCAGGGATAGTTATTCTTCTTTGCTTGAGAATAATAGTCCATATAACCCATGGATGATGTTTTACTTTCTGAGGGAAGATTCTCTTTCATATCTCATAGATGTGAGCGGAAGAATGGCCCAGATGACTCAGTTTATATCATGATATTGTTTTATGCAGGTTGATATCATATGATATTATTGTTGTGGAGACTGTATGTCTTTGGATAATAGATCTATGCTACTGTGGTGGATGTGTTCCACTGGTTGTGACTATGCATCACTAATTAAGTAGTCCTGTGCTACTTGGTGTGGTTGTGTACCACTAGGTAATAGTTGTGTACTACTATGGATAGACACAATTGTGTTCTATTGAATAGCATTGTTCTGATTGCCATGAAGACTATCAGTAGTGTTGGAAATGATTATCAGCTAGATGGATAGTCAATGTGTTGGTGGACAAACATTCTCCAAGCGAAAAATGGTCCAGGACATTTATTCTTCTAGGACATATGTCTAGATTGGAAGATTAGTCCTTATAGCCCATGGCGTGGCTTCCAACATCTGTTGGAATAGTTATTCTTCTAGGACATATGTTCGGATTAGAAGAATGATTATTGTATCACTTTGTGGAGTGAGTGACTTATCCAACATCATGCTTGATTACTTAGATGGAGTATGACTTTGAGAGATGATACAATTGATGCTATCAGATGATATTGATGATGGTGATCGTGATTTTCTCATGAGATAGCATGTGTGGCTATGATGATGCTACATGTTGAATGGTATGTTTGTGCTCAAGACCATTACCTTTAAATACCCCCCTAGCTAGGAGGGAGTGTTGATATTATGGTACCTGCGGGAGGTATTAAACCTCTATGTGTAACCCTGACAAGAATAGAGTATTTTTGGAAGCAAGAAGAAACCCTAAAGCATTGGACATAACCTTAGAAGATAAGTCAGCTAAAGAAAATAATTAATATTTAGCTTTTATCCTCCAGAAAGAGAATTTGACCCAGATAGCTAATGAAGAGAAGTATAAATACAGGATGTCGGAGCTCATTTGGACACACACAACTCATAACTGCAAAAATTTAGTGCGCACTGTAGAAATTTAGTAAGTGCGCAAGTCTGGAGAGTAGTTGTAGCTGTAGCTACTAAAACTAGTATTTCCGGTTTTAGGCTTGGACTTTCTCTTGGCTATGGTTTGGACTTTCTGCTTGGTACGCTAGCTCTAGAGAGTGGTACACTACCTTGATTGGATTTTGGACTTAGGATTTGCATCCAGAATTATTCTCTCTGTCAAGGTTAAGGTGCTCGGGGGTGGCTTCAACCTATGTTTGGGTGACAATATTGCTATATTGTATATGGTTAAACGAGCACTTATTTTTCCAGGCTTCTCATAGTTACAGTCTCCTGTCTGTCTCTTATCCCATTAGACTCGGTCTCAACATTACCTATATTGGCATGAAGACCTCCAATTTCTTATTCATGGGTATAAAACTCTTGAGCATCCTTGATGTCTCTAGTTCTCTTCTAGGAACTAAAGTATGTTTTTCTATATTTCTAATTCTGCAAGAATGTGCACACAATGATTGTTGTTAGAATTAATAATCATATTACAAGATATTTATCAATTATATTATGGGTAATTATTCATTTTAAATTATGAAGGATATTAACGCACAACTCTCAAGTAGGATTCCTTAAATGCATTCATCTTCGAAACAAATTTCAACAACTATCCTCATGCCTCAATCTAAGTTTTGAGCGAATAGTTACAACAATTACAAGTTGCAATTTCCACTCTTTTGCTGCTACAAAAGACTCTTTTTATCACTTTCTAGGAAATTATAATGCCCAATTTTAAATTATGGGTTGACATATGTATTCTACTCATCAATACCTTTCCAATGAATATTTGTTTTCTCAATTATAAGCTCCAAGCTGAAAGATATGGTAGAAAAACACTGAAGGAATATTCATTAGCTCGTGCAACATAGTAGCAACACTCAACAACTATCTAATCATTTCTTGATTAAATCTTCGTCGTTGATATGTCTTAGTGGATTCATCATGGATCTAAGTCATATCTCTTATTCATACCTTCCATGAACCCAATACCAATCCTTAGATTCTTTTTCCTTTGCGTACTCATGGACTCGCGAACTTGTAGACTCATAAAATTGTAACCTTCCTTTTATAACATCATACGAGAAGTCCCAACATGTAGCCATTTTCCCTCTTCACAAACTCGTAATCTTGTATCCTTCTTTTCATAATCCCATCCGAGAAGTCTCAACACTTAACCATTTTTCCTCTTCTTACTGCAACCTCACCATAACTTAACACTTAGACAAATTCTAAGATCTTACCGCGGTTTTGTGGGACAAACAGTCAGTTTTCCACATGGCTCCACATCACTTGCCAACTGTCATCCCATCCAAAAAGTACCTGCCACCATGGAAACACACTTCTTTCTTCTACCAAGTCAATTGACACATGGCCTCCACATCATGTTGACGTCGTCGTGCAGAAAAATACCCAATTTTTTTTTGAATTTGCTTATTTTCAAAATTTCCAAAGAGGCTCGATTATTCACATTATCCATGAAATTTATCTCAATTTTACTATCAAATTTTAACAAACAAATTTTAGACATCTTTTTTCAGTATTTTGTCAACCAGTTTGTTGGCATAGTCTGTAAATTTTACTTATGTGTTCCACTAATTGGCCCATCTGGGATCAACATTGAAAAATGGGCTCTGATACCGCTTTGTAGCATACCTGTTATCCCCCACTTTTAGGGATAACTAAGAAGATTATGTCTTGAGGCCCACAAAACTTAGACATGGAGTACCGAGAGTCGGATCGACTTGAGCATGGACAAGGAGGGCCCATCTTTTCTTACTTTCATCATCTCCACTTTGTCAGCAGCAACAACATCCATCACCTCGGCTCGGTCCTATAGCAGAGATGGATCTTGCTCCGTGAGGCAATGAGTCTGCGTATCATGGTATGTGTCACTCTGATCCTCAAAACCTTTGAATATGTGCATTTAGTTCTTTTTGTTTCTAACGGGTTCTTAGATCTTATACTTATCCACTTGACCATGTTTGGTGGGAATGACAGGATGCCCTAGTAAGCTTGAGCCTATAGGTTCTGAGTTTCCACTGGGGGGATTATTGAAGAGTCATCATCTGCTCCCATCATACTTACCACTTTCCATCTTACCTCTTGCTCATCCATCCCATTACATTGGTCCAGGCATTAGGTTCGCCAATCATTTAAGGGTTGCACCTTGCCTTGTGGGAAGAAGGGGCTAAAGGCCCAAAAGGTAAAAGAAGCTGGAAAAAGATAAAAGCTTAAAAATAAAACCTCAAAATGCTTCACCAAGGGATCCTCGAGAAAGCAGTAAAAATATTCTCAGCAAGAAACAAGAGGAACCCATAAAAAATAATAAAACAAGACCTAATCAGAGGATAAGGGGTCTCATCACAAGCCATCCTATAAGGTCCATGGGAATCTAGCGGTATGACACTACCAGCAGCTGGTTACCACGCCAGGGTAGTGGCTCTTGGTGGCATAGCCAAGAGAAAGGGGGTCTCATCACGAGCTAGCCTTCTCATTTCTGTGAAAGTGCTTGTGGGTAACATTGCCACCATTGGTCACCACGCCAGTGCAGTTTCCCCTGATTAGCTTCTTGAAAGAAAAGAAATAAAGAATAAAAGGCATGAATGGACGTGGAAACATTTGCATCTAAGATAGGTACAGCTCGCCTTCTACAAAGGTACCCACAGGTAAGCCTTGCATTTCCCTGCTATCACTGCACCCCTTATCAGGACATCCCTTATCCACCTCATCCATTAACATGACTTGGATTTTATTTCTTCCATAAACATCCTATTTCCAGTGGACACTAGCCCAATAGGATGCCTTGTCACTTCCTCCAAACTTGCCTTGCAGATTTGTGTAATGTCTTTGAGCACTTGACTGGGTAAAAGGAGTTTTATGCACATGTTTTAAAAAATTGATGATTGGATATGACTGACATTGCTATGATCCCTATGACTTATGAGCCCATGGAGGGCGTATCTGTTGATGTGCAGGATCATACCCAACAGACAGGTACCATATTCGACAGGTACACATGGGGAGATGATTAGTTCGGACCTCCATGGCGCTAAAGATCCCACCAGATGGATGTTGAGACCCCAACATGGGGCAGAAACAAGATAGAGCGGTTTGCACCGGAGAAGAGGAGGACGTTCCATAGAGGCACCCTAGCAGATCCTTACCCATGGGGGTTGTGCTTTCTCCACTAGGACGTCGGCCTTGGAAGGCCCATGACATCACCCAGGATGCCTATGACATCATCCAACACTATGGACATTTTGGGGAGGCATTTGTGGCAATTGTGGAACCTGTGGCAGCTTGGAGAGACCCAAGGAAGGCTAACGTTTTTGCTCCAGGAGGCCAATGTTGCCCTAAAAAGGGCTAACGCCACCCTAGAAAGGGGATGACGTCTTTAATTTTTCTTGATTAGGGTTTAATTTATGACATTTAATGTAAAACAATATTATTTTGTATTTTGGCCTTCTCGGCCTTTTGGTGACCTAAATTTTAATAAAGGTCGTTGATATTGTATAAGCAGAGAGCTAAAAATCTCATTTTGATCATAATCTTTCACTCACTCTTGGTGAGGTCTAAAATTTGCGCCCTCTTTTGGGGTTTTTGGATGAAATTTTGATGCACACTTGTTGAAGGAGGCTCTTTCTTGGCTATTTTGGCATTTTCTTGGTGGAAGGTTTTACAACTAGGGTTTGGCTAAATGAATGCATGGTTAATGTAAGTGAATTTTTGCAAATCCTTCTTTTTTTGAATGGTTATGGTATCTTTTACTTGCATTTTGATTAAATTTGTTGGATTAAACCCTAGGGAATGAGCACATGTTTGTGTCCTTGTTTCATGTCCTTACCAATTTATGCTAAGAGCCATTTTAATTTGTTGAAGATAGATGTTAGAGCCTTGCCATAGAAACACTCTACCTTTTACTCTTCTAGCCTAGACGTTTCACCTTTACCCTTTGAGCTAAAGAAGGAGGAAGACACACTAAGGTCTAGGGTTTCTATGCCTTAGTGAGTCGTCTTCCCCTAGGGTTGATAGGTTGAAGCCTTACCTTAGCAACACTTCAACCATCATATCCCTCTTGTCTTTGGCCCTGTCACTATCATTTCAACCCTTCAACTTTTGCAGCCTTTTGACTCCATTTACCCTAATAGCACATTGATCTAATACCTTATACTTGAGCCCTTTTGATCACAACTTTTAAATACTCTTGAACAACCTTTAACTCCTTCTAACCCTAGCTTAGACTAACAATTACTAACCCTATTGTTGTCGTCATCTATTTGTGTTATGAAAATATCTATGCAACATTTATTGTGTCTTTAAAGAAATTGAAAGATTGGTTAAGGCGTTGCTTCTAGTATTGTTACATTGATGATATATTGCCATTGATAATTGTGAAGCTTCTTTAACATTTATTGTGAAGTGATATATTGTAATCATTTGCTAGTTTATATCATTGTTTTGATTCATTAATATTATTGGTCAATTGCTTTATATCAGAAAGTCTTTG
The DNA here is from genome assembly GCA_010110895.2 of Picea sitchensis. Taxonomy (NCBI): domain Eukaryota; kingdom Viridiplantae; phylum Streptophyta; class Pinopsida; order Pinales; family Pinaceae; genus Picea; species Picea sitchensis. Next base: position 41,849 of record SNQJ01S0161475.1, on the reverse strand, counting down.
ATTATATGAAGTACTAACCAAGCAAGTGACCTTGCGCATGTATAGTTTTTTTGTTGCTTTGTCTCGGGCAGGTACACTTTGGGTATCATTTGTGCTTCTGGTTATCTTTATCTTATTGACTGATTAGCCGAACTTTCTGATTGGTGGTGACTTGTGAGGGGAAAAACTTCTACTTATCCATAAGCCTTTGCCTTCTCAAAACCACAAGTCACTGGGGACGTCTCCCCTGGGCCTACCACCCTAAACAAAAAGAGTTATTCTATTGAGGTGACAATGGTAGGATAGTCTCAGTTTCGCTAGTTTTCCCTTCTTCCATCTATCTTTTGCTACAACTACAGACTGCATGATAACATTTTGGTGCTATTGCCAGGGAACACTAAGTTAATTCTCCTCAAGACAACACTTTTCGGTAAGCCTTTCTTCAAGAGCCTTATCTTACAAGATTACCTGGCGACTCCACTAGGGGTGTTTCCCTTATCCTTTTGGTAATTTCAAGCAAATTATCTTGCAAATCCACAAACCACAAGGAGGTATAATAACCCTCCTCGAAACTATCCTGTAGTAAAATCACTTTTTGAAGGGAGTCTTCCTTTAAACACCATGTCTAGCTCAACAAATCAGACCAATGCACCAAACCCAGCCAATAACCAAACACAATGGTCATCCAGTCTCTTCAAACCGCTAGACATGTCAGCTATACTAGGCTACCCTACGTAAATTCCACCCAAGTATGAGAAGTGGTTGCCTAAGTTTACCAGTACTGATGTAATCAGTGTCGAAGAGCATATGAGCATTTTTTGGGCATTTTTTCAGCTTCACCACGTTAATGATGATGTTGAAGACCTAGTCATGAAAATGTTCTTTGCTACCCTCCTTGATGCTTCAAGGCATTGGTACCACATCCATCCCGATGGCATCATTAAAACCATGGACAAACTAGAAGAAGCCTTTCTCAAAAGATGGAGTATCAAAGAAGACCCCAACATGATTTTGACTAGGCTGAATTCCCTTTGGAAGGATGAGAATGAGACCATCTGAGAGTTCCACACTAGGTTTAAGACCCTATTGCAGAAGATCCCTGTGAGCCATCATCCAACCAAAAATTTCCTCGTTTACATCTACACCAAAGATTTCACGGGTCAATTAGGGTATTTGCTCAGGGATAAAAATCCCCAAACAATCCAAGAAGCTCAAGAATTGGATACAAAGAGTGAAGGAAACCTACACTCATCCAAGATTGAGCCTTTCTCGAACCCAAGGGGTAAAATGAACATTAAACCTAAGATATTCCACAACACTAATTTCCTACTTTAGACCTTTGCGCCAGCATAACAAAGTTACAAGAAACCATGGATGGCATGATGAAAAATGAAGAGCTAATGATGAATAGGATTCTCAACCTAGAAAGAGCCCAGAGCCAGGCACCAAGGGTCCAATACAAAGGCCAATTCCAAAGGGGGAACCAAGTTTATAAACCAAAGAATTATCAAGAAGTCCCTAACACCCTAGCCCTTGCAAATGTCGTGGATGAAAATCCCTGGTGTTTGCAGTGTAGTGAAGCACATTGGGAACATGAATGTCCTTACAACAATGGAGACCTTGAACAAATGAATAATGTAGGTCATGTCATAGAAGGCCCCCATATTTGTTAGAAAAAACAGGACTGTGGAGCAATAAAATAAAACAAATGCAGAAACAAAACACAAAAGACACACAA
>SNQJ01S0161475.1:21858-40122 GCA_010110895.2 Picea sitchensis | reverse complement strand
CAGAGGGGGTACCCCCCCTCTGCACTCCCCTGCATGGAAGAGTGTACATACTTCTGGGGTGTAAATACTTCATGGGGTATAAACACAGCTGAAAGCAAGGACCTTTGAATCAGGAAGATAATCAGGCTCCACAACCAACAATATTTGCCTAAACATCACTCCTGAAGAGCATCGAGAGGGCATAAAGGAAGCAGCCAGGAGGGCTAGAATGGAAGTAATAAACAACTTGGATCATGAATCAAAGGAGAAGTTGAAGAAATAAGAATTTTAGGTGTATAGATGAAAGAAGCTAAACCAACCTGTCTCTACCATTCCTGCAGTAACTCGGACGAAACCTCCACCCTTGGATATTCTCCTCCCTAAAACTTCCAAATCCGAGAGGGTGGACTTGAACTTTGACTTCAAAGTTGCACTATCTAAGATGCACATTACCATCCCTCTGAGAGAAGTCATAAAGGTACCATCTGTTAAAAACTGATTTGACAACTTCTTCAAAGGATCAGATGGACCTATGGACCCTCCTATTATGTTACAAGCTAGTCACTTTAGAGTCCAGTATGATGAAAATCCTCCCTTTTTCATGACCTTAATAATGAACAATAAGAGCCTCAACAATTGCATGTTGGATTCAGGGGTTGGTGCTAACATGATGTCACTCAGGGTCATGCAACAATTGGGCCTAAAAGTCACACGAACTTACATAAACGTGTGTGTCTTTGAGTCTAGAGCCATACCCACACATGGGGTAATTAAAAATGTGGAAGTTTGTCTCAAATAATACCCTTAGAAAGTAGTCCACATTGACATAGTGGTAGTGGACGTCCCAGATGTGTGGGGGATGTTGTTGTCTAGGAAGTTTTCCTCAATGTTGGGTGGTATTCTTGAGATGGAACTCACTTATGTGAATATACCCTTGAAAAATGGAACCATAGGTCGTCTCCCAAATGTGCCAATGACTAGGACCCATGTGCAAGAAGCTAGTGATCCCATCAAAGATGACAAAGCACGTGAACAAATCATGGAAAGTCTTCCTGAATTTTCTCCTGATGATATGCCCTTTGCAACGAAGGAAGACTTTGATCAGATTCAATGGCCCAAGAAAGAAGAATACCAACAAATCCTAGACAAATATAAAGACAAGGAAGTTGGGACCATAAAATTACTAAAGACAGGAGAAAGTGATATACTGATTCATCCTTCTCAGAAGGAAGTCTTTACAGCAATATCCCACCCCCCTCCCTCTGCACAGTACACCACGGTTGTTCAGAAAACAACCAAAATTAAAATCAGAGAGTACAATGAAGGGGATGTAGTATGGATGTGGGATACCAAGAAAGGAGAGCCAACTAATGTCAAAGGAAGTACTCAATTTTGGCTCAGACCTTTCAAAGTTGGAAGAAAATCAGTTGATGACTCTTACTACTTGTCCACTTTAGAAGGAAGAAGGCACCCATTACCAATCAACGAACACCTCCTCAAACCCCATCAAGGTGGGGGGACCTGACTTCACAGGTAAGTGCAGGTAAGTAGGTAGGCATTTGCATTCACTATATATACCATTTGCATTTCTTACTAGAATAGTTTGCTTTCACACTTGTACATATGTTTGTTTTCAGTTATATATATGAGCTGGGGGTGATATCACCAACCCAATGATTGTTGATAGTTCCTATTTAGATCAAGCAGGTTACAGGTTATGACATAGATGTTGAGGTTCTCATGCGCTCTACAGTGAGCACATGTCCCCGAGTTGGAGCCAGATGTTATCACCCACTTTTAGGGATAACTAAGGAGATTATGTCTCGAGGCCCACAGGTCCTAGACATGGATTACCGAGAGTCGGATCGACTTGAGCATGGCCAAGGAGGGCCCATATTTTCTTACTTTCAACACCTCCACTTTGTTAGCAGCAACAACATCCATCACCTCAGCTTGGTCCTGTAGCAAAGATGGATCTTTCTCTGTGAGGTAATGAGTTCGGGTATCATGGTATGTGTCACTATGATCCTCAAAACGTTTGAATATGTGCATTTAGTTCTTTTTGTTTCTAACGGGTGCTTTGATCTTATACTTATCCACTTGACCATGTCTGGTGGGAATGACAGGATGCCCTAGTAAGCTTGTGCCCATAGGTTCTGATTTTCCACTGGGGGATTTCTGAAGAGTCATCGTCCGCTCTTGTCATACTTACCACTTTCCATATTACCTCCCACTCATCCATCCCATTACATTGGTTTGGGCATTGGGTTGGCCAATCATTTAAGGGTTGCATATTGCCTTGTGGGAAGAAGGGGATAAAGTCCCAGAAGGTAAAAGCAGTTGGAAAAAGATAAAAGCCTAAAAATAAAACCTCAAGATGCTTTGCCCAGGGATCCCTGAGAAAGCAGTAAAAATCTTATCAGCAAGAAACAAGAGGGACCAATAAAAAATAATAAAACAAGACCTAGTCAAAGGATAGGGGGTCTCATCACAAGCCAACCTACTAGGTCCATGGGTATCTAGCAGTATGACACTACCAACAGTTGGTTACCATGCCAGGGTAGTGGCTCTTGGTGGCATAGCCAAGAGAAAGGGGGTCGCATCACGAGCCAACCTTCTCATTTATGTGAAAGTGATTATGGGTAACATTGCCACCACTGGTCACCATGCCAGGGAAGTGTCCCTTGATTAGCTTCTTGAAAGAAAATCAATAAAGAATAAAGAATAAAATGCATGAATGGGCTTGGAAACATTTGCATCTAAGATAGGCGCAACTCGCCTTCTACAAAGGCACCCACAGGTAAGCCTTGCATTTCCCTACTATCAATGCACCCCTTGTCAAGATATCCCTTATCCACCTCATCCATTAACATGACCTGGATTTGATTTCTTCTGGAAACATCCCATTTCTAGTGGACACTAGCCCAATAGGACTCCTTGTCACTTCCTCCAAACTTTCCTTGCAGATTTGTGTAATGTCTTTGAGCACTTGACTAGGTAAAAGGGGTTTTATGCACATGTTTAGTAAAATTGATGATTGGATGTGATTGACATTGCTATGATCCCTATGAATTATGAGCTTGTGTAGGGCATATTTGTTCATTTGCAGAATCATACCCGATGAACAGGTACCATATTGTACAGGTACACATGGGGAGATGATTAGTTCAGACATCCATGGGGCTGAAGAGCCGACTAGATGGATGTTGAGACCCCAGCAGGGGGTAGAGACAAGACAAAGGGGTTTGCACCGGAGAAGAGGAGGACATTCCATAGAGGCACCCTGGCAAAGCCTTACCCATGGGGGTTATGCCTTTTCCACTGGGACATTGGCCTTGGAAGGCCCATGACATTACCCAGGTTGCCTATGACGTCATCCAACATTATGGGTGTTTTGGGGAGGCAGTTGTGGCAGTCGTGGCATCTATGGCATATTGGAGAGGCACAAGGAGGGATAAAGTTTTTCTCCAGGAGGCCAATGTTGCCCTAAAAAGGGATAACGTCACCCTAGAAAGGGGATGATGTCTTTACTTTTTCTTGATTAGGGTTTAATTTATGACATTTAATGTAAAACAATATTATTTTGTATTTTTGCCTTGTCGGCCTTTTGGTGACCTAAATTTTAATAAAGGTCATTGATATTGTATAAGTAGAGAGCTAAGACTCTCATTTTGATCATGATCTTTCACTTACTCTTGGTGAGGTCTGAAATTTGCGCCCCCCTTTAGGGTTTTTGGCTGAAATTTTGATGCGCACTTGTTGAAGGAGGCTCTTTCTTGGCTATTTTGGCATTTTCTTGGTGGAAGGTTTTACAACTAGGGTTTGGCTAAATGAATTCATGGTTAATGTAAGTGAATTTCTGAAAATCCTTCTTTGTTTGAATGGTTATGGTATCTTTTACTTGCATTTTGATTAAATTTGTTGGATTAAACCCTAGGGAATGAGCACATGTTGGTGTCCTTGTTTCATGTCCCTACCAAGTTATGCTAAGATCCATTTTAATTTGTTGAAGATAGATGTTAGAGCCTTGCCATATAAACAATATACCTTTCACTCTTCTAGCCTAGCCATTTCACCTTTACCCTTTGAGCTAAAGAAGGAGGAAGACGCACCAAGGCCTAGGGTTTCTACACCTTAGTGAGTCGTCTTTCCCTAGGGTTGATAGGTTGAAGCCTTGCCTTAGCAACACTTCAACCATCATATCCCTCTTGTCTTTTTCCCTGTCACTATCATTTCCGCCATGCAACTTTTGCAGCCTTTTGACTCCATTTACCCTAATAGCGCATTGATCTAAGACCTTATACTTGAGCCCTTTTTATCACAACTTGTAAATACTCTTGAACAACCTTTAACTCCTTATAACCCTAGCTTAGACTAACAATTACTAACCCTATTGTTGTTGTCATCTATTTGTGTTATAAACATATCCATGCTACATTTATTGTGTCTTTAAAGAAATTGAAAGATTGGCTAAGGCGTTGCTTCTAGTATTGTTACATTGATGATAAATTGCCATTGATAATTGTGAAGCTTCTTTAGCATTTATTGTGAAGTGATATATTGTAATCATTTGCTAGTTTATATCATTGATTTCCTTCATTAATATTATTGGTCAATTGCTTTATATCAGAAAGTCTTTGATTATATGAAGTACTAACCAAGCAAGTGACCTTGCGCATGTATAGTTTTCTTGTTGCTTTGTCTCGGGCAGGTACACTTTGGGTATCATTTGTACTTCCAGTTATCTTTATCTTATTGGCTAATTAGCCAGACTTTCTAATTGGTGGTGACTTGTGAGGGGGAAAAATTCTATTTAGTCATAAGCCTTCTCCTTCTCAAAACCCCAAGTCATCGGGGATGTCTCCCCTGGGCCTACCACCCTAAAAAAAAAGAGTTATCCTATTGAGGTGACAGTGGTAGGATAGTTTCAGTTTCGTCAGTTTTCCCTTCTTCCATCCATGTTTTGCTACAACTACAGACTATGCGATAACAGTACCCAGCCACCCAGGCTAGCCACGCCACACAAAACTCTCTCATCATCAGCTCTTATACCAAAATGAAATGTACCTAGCCTCCAGCTAAGAAACATTATGTGCGGAATACACATAAAAATGAAGTTTTGCTAACCAAAATAACTCTTTTACTATTAGTCAATTTCATGTAGCTTACAACTACAATTTATAACAAATTTAGCTACAGTCTATAAACATAAAACAGAAACATCTAAAGCATGCTAATAATCAACATTAAATACAACTAAATCATTCATTACAACAGCATATAAGTCATTCTCATTCACGCAGAGTTCATGCACAACAATAACACATGTAAATAACCAATACAATATAAAACACTTATCTTTAAGCAAGAATTGTGCAACTAGCTACTTGGGACAGACATTCCACCCAATCATAGACTGACTATTCCAAATATCAACAACCATTCACCTCCAAGCTGAGGCTAGTAATCCACAAAGGACAGTGGTATCTAATAGTCCACTCACAACTCATAACCCAACTGATATTCTCCCACAACTATCATAATATTTCCACTAGCTATCTTCCTCTTGACCTGCCCAACCCAATGAATGCACCATTCATTTATTAAGGATCACCCAAGGGATGTATCATCCATTTATCAGGGATAACCCAAGGGGTGTACCATTCATTTATCAGGGATAACCCAAGGGATGTACCATTTGTTTATCAGGTTTAACCCAAGGGATGTACCATCTGTTTATCGGGGATAGCCCAAGGAGTGTGCCATTCGTTTATCAAGGTCTCTCTGGCACAAGTATCTAGGAATCCCTCAGCTGGGACCTCAAGGGAACTTGTTGCTAGGAAAACTATTAGCAAACCAACAACAAACACTTGTTGTTTTAGTGCAACTCACACATGAGTTCAATCTTCTGGCCTGACAACCGAGCTCTTGAGTTCTCCAGCTCCAATTCGCTCCATTTACGCTCCAGAATTTTCCCTCCATGGATGCACCAGCTCCAAGATCTCTCTTGTCCCTCTCTCCTTCCTTCCATGCACAAACTACACTACCTCTCTGAAAAATTGCCCCCCAACCCACATGAATTTCCTCTCTTGTGGCTTGCCTTTCTTGATCCACACTCTTCCCCAAGATGATTGTACTCAACGCCCATGTGCCCAATAACTCCGAGATGTGACCACTCACACCCACCCTCTTACATGTATTCAATGATTGTCTTTGGAAACACTCAATCAAAAGGATATGACCACTCGCACCCACCCTCTTACATGTATTCAATGATTTGCTTTGGGAACACTCAATCAAGAATTAGAATGTTCATATACAATTAACAAGTTTAGGAAGATGGGTTAACTTGATATACATGGGTAATTCCCCCTTTGACCCCTATTGGCTATTATCCTAGACACTTCCCTCTCTTGAGGATTAATTCAACCCCCATCTCTTGTCCATGTCCCCTTAACAGCCGACATCACATTTTATTACTAAAACATAGAGATACAATTCACATATTATATTGCTTAGTTGTAGCAACATTAAATCAATACAGGCTATTCTCCCAATCACATCATCTCACTAGCCTAATTCACATTTATACAATTATAATTCACGAGGATTAGAACTGGGGATGTTACAACAACCCCGACTAAGAAAAATCCAAAGACATAAGCAATTGAGGGACAAGGTGGTGTCAATGACCAGAGTCGTAACCAACTTGAGAGTACATGCTCATAAATATGTGAGGCATTGATTAAATGAGGTTTGAGGTAGCGAGGAAATATAATTTTTCTCCCATAAACCACCTCCATCACCCAAAAAACTTAATAGATTCACCAAGCCAACCCTTGGCTCCTTGACATAATAAAACCAAGACTAAAACCAAACTTCAAAAGGATGAAGAAAATTACTAACCAGGGAATTCCTAACTTGCCTCCATCTACACAAATCGAGCTCAAATCCACCAAGTCTAGAGTAGGTCGAGGTTGGGACCTGTGTTTCTTGGTTTCCCTTCCCAACATCATCACATTCTATAAAAACTTCCATGCCAATTATTTCCATGATTGAAATCCCATACATTGCTTTGCCCTCATCATGCACACAATCGCTAACCAGACTCACCATTCCAACCATAAAAATCTTGTACCATCGCAGTACCATCCGCACAGAATCGAAAAGACTAGAGGGTGTTATTCATCATGGCCTCTCTCAACCACGTGGGAGGACATCTCTCCTTCACATAACACTCGATCCAAGAAGTTTATTTTTTATTATTACAAATAATGTTTTGTTGTTATTATTTTAATTTTTAAAATGTTTATTATTAAATTGGATATGTTTAATATTTATGTATCTTAATTTATTTTTTATAATATCTTTCTATAAACAATTTTTTCATTTTTATTTTATTTTTTTATGAAAAAAAATTATAAAATATTTTATTAATATAATGTAAAAGTAATTTAATTTTGAAGCAAAATCTATCATAATAGATTAATTTTAAAGTGAAGTCCTTCATTGCACCGAGTGTAGCGAGGTGCTTTACATCCGAGTATGGGGGAAATGTTGAGGCGTTAGTGTTAGCATTATGTTATGTTAGATTAAAGCTACATTAAAAAAATTAAAGTAGGCTAATTAAAAAAATAACAATAATAAAAATAAAGTCGGTTTAAGTAAAAAACAATTACACACACAATGTAAAACTTGACATGGAATGAAATAATTACATAGAGAGTAGCGAGGTGCTCTACAACTGAGTATGGGGGAGCTTTTGAGGCGTTATGTTATTGCATCGAGGGTAGTGAGGTGCTCTACAATCCTGTATGGGGGATATGTTGAGGCATTATATTATGTAGATAACCTACATTAAAAAAGATTATAGCGGAATGGTTTGGGGTCTGCGGCTAGGGTTTTCCTGGCTGCAGACCCCTTGATTTGTTTCCGTTCCTGGAGTTTGTGTGGTAGTTCGCCTTCACCACCAAAGTTTTTTCTCCCCGACCTCTTTCTCTGCTGCGGTGCTTTCTCCAGGGTTTTTACTCTACGTTGAGTTTTCTTACTTTGTTTATTGTGGATCAGTGTTTTGGTGGTGGTCGGGTTTCTACGTGTGTTGGTGCAGTCCTCTCGGTTTTGCAGTGATCTCACCACGACTCTTTTGATTTGATCTGATGGATTATGTTCGTGTGGATCGAGCTATCTTTTCTGATGAGTCCAATTTTTTTATGGCAGTTGTGCTTGCTAGCGCGGTCCTTCAAGAGTTGTAGAGTTCTCTCCTTAGATCTCTCATTGGCTCGTCCTGTGTTGTCTCGGGGTTTCTAGTAGTCTTGTCATCAATATTATTTGTGGGTGGCCTCTCCTTTGGCAGGTTTTCATGACGGTTTTTTTTTCTCCCTATTATGTTTCAGGTTCATTCAGGGTCAGATGCATACCCTATGCTCTGTGGTTGGCTGCAATTTTTCTAGTGTCGAGTTTCAAATCCTTTGCAGCTGGGGTTTGGAGTGTTGGATCCTCTCTTTTTAGAGATACTCTCTTTTTAGAGAGATATGTATGTCGCTCTGATCTGGTCCGTCCTGCATCTAGTTTTTCCTTGGCGCTCATCTTGTTGGTCGCTCTCAGCAGGTTTTTTTGGGGGATCTTCTCTCATCAGTCTGCAGTTCCTCTCTTTAGTTGTGTTGGTATGTTCAGGGTTTGATGTATGCCTAAATGATGAGGGAGCTTCATACCACTCTGACCTGGTCGATCTAGTCTTCGGTACTGACTTGCTCAAGGTTTGATGTATGCCCAGTGATGTGGGAGCTTCATACCACTCTGACCTGGTCCTTCTAGTCACCAATGTTGATTTGTTCAGGGTTTGATGTATGCCTAGTTGATGTGGGAACTTCATACCACTCTGACCTCGTCCTTATTGTCTCTAATGTTTTTTGCATGGGACTGGCGCTCTTCCGGCGTACTTCTCTGTGGTGGAATTTCGTGTGGTTATCTGGAATGTTCTCATCTCTTACTTTTGTATACTTTGTTGTGGATTTTCAGCTAGCTCATTGGCCTCTTCTAGATTTTATTTTTTGACCAAACATTTCCCATGTTTGGGCCGTGCTTAAAGCACATACAAAATGTAATTTGGTTCTCTTCAGATGAATAGAATTACGCTTTTTTCTAAGGATTTTTTTTTTTAAAGTCCTCTCAATTAAAAAAAATAACAATAATTGCACCGAGAGTAGTGAAGTGCTCTATAGCCCAATATGGGGGAGATGTTGAGGTTTTAGTGCTATGTTATGTTAGACAATGTTACATTAAAAAAAATCAAATTACACTCAATTAAAAAATATATATATTAAAAATAAAGTGACTCGATTAAAAAGAAAATTACACACAAATTTAATTATGCTAATTTAAAAAAAAAAAACAATATTAAAAACAAAGTTGCCTTAATTAAAAAAGCAATTACATGCAATGAGATAATAAAAAAAAAAATACGAATTGGATCCCTCTTGGTGCTTGATAAATCCGGGTTTAATATGGGTCTACGTTGGTAAAAATAAAGTTGGCTCAATTAAAAAAAAACAATTACAATCATTGTGTAAAAATCGAAGGAAAGACTTTAAATACGTGGAAACTTAATGTTTAAAGTCACGAAGCCGTGTGGTCGACACAAAGTGAATTATTCTTTCATCTTTTACTAAAGAATACCGTGTGTTGGCCACTATTAGCGACATACACCAATTTTTGGAAGCCTCTCGCTCATTTTGAGGCATGAGGCTCACAATTTTAAACCGAAGCGGAATTATAGAAGATAACTCTAACTCCACTTACTAGCACATGATAAGGATAAACGTTTCATTTAATATTGATTATTTGAGGTTGTGCATGTTATGTTAAAAAGAATGCATTGGATGGATGTGTGGGCACTGAGAGGCAAGGATGTTTCCAAAGGAGAGGTAGGGATGTTTCCAAAGGAAAAAAAGGTTATAGGAAGTTATTGCCTATGATGATCCATGGATCTTTTAATCAGATAGACGTATCCAAGCTTTGTGCTTAGCATGTGTTCTTTAAACTTTTAAGACTTAGAGAAGACAACAAGTGATTGAATTATGCATGTTTACGACTTAGAGAAGACGAAAAGTGATTGAACTATGCATGTAATGAGTAGCATATAATTTTTTGGTTTGATGATGGAGGAATCATTGTTGACACTATGCCTTTTAGACAATGAATGCATTAATGGAAATTGTGAAAGAAAAATTAGAAGGTGATCGACCTATATATCATTTTCTTGACGTGGTTCAATTTTATAAGTATGTGGAATAAACAAGGTTAAAGCATATTATTTAAAGAAAGGTTTGGAGGTTTCACTCCAAGACTTTATGGGAAATCTACACTGTATGCCAAATTAGTGCACTATCATGCTTACTTCAGAATTGAACATTGACCCATAAAGGATCCCAAGAAATAGAAGAATGAAGGGACACAATTAAAATCTATATTTTTTTGAAATAATCCAAAATAATTATTGGTTTTAATTTCAAAATCATGTCAAATATTTTTTGCATGGCCAACCAAATATATGCATCATTGAATCTATAAATGAAAGAATGCCACCTTAATTGGGTGTATGTGATTCAAGTAACAAAGCAGATGAGAGATTGTTCAATCATGTTGAATTCATTGTGACTTAGGAAACTTTAGCTATAGATGGAAGGTGTCTCTATCTCTGTGTTCACTGCGTTTGGAGTTTGAGCACAAGTTGTTAAGAATATTTGCAAAAGATGAAAGATGGATATGTATAATGGAATTTGGTGAGAGGCGAAGAAAACGAGTGGGGGAATATCCTATGCTAAATAGTGTTCCCCAATGTTATATTATAGGTAGAGATATTGATGTGATGTGTATTTAAAATTACTACTACGAAATATTCCACTAAAACGTGCTAAGTTCTAGTTCACTTATAATGAATAATAGCCTAAAAAATATAAGGCAATCAAAAAATATCATATAGTACATGGACGAAAAATGATATGTTTTCAGTACACGTGTCTATTTTTCTCAATGTTTGATCCAGGAGGATCTCGGTGGCCACCCACCTTTTCTAACTGGCTCAAAACAGTTTTTTGGCAACTTATTATTTTTAGCAGTTTTTTTATTCCCAAACTTCCAGAGCCATTTTCAGGGCCCAAATGATGCTTTTTCGCGGTCGAGCACCTCAATTACAATTGAAGGCTCTAATTGAACCCCCTAAATGAATATCATCCTCAATACCTTTCCAACGAGCTATCGTGCGCCCTAAACGTAGATCGTATGAAAACGTTACAACCCCGAGAAGTTAATGTACTAACTTACCCCAATAGGGCCCACATGACTTTTGGTGCTTCATCTCCTAGGGTTAGGTTTTTGGATTTCTATGGTTTGGGCATTCATGTTTATTGTAAAAAATCCTTCAGAGCCTCATTATATCTCATCTTCTTGTGAATGAGCATAGCTGTCACATCTCTTCTCGGAGATAAGTTTCCACCATTCCAGCAAGCTTGTTTTCAGTCTGCATTTTATAGTTTTGAGCATATTGCTTATTTAATAGAAGTCAAGTTTTATTGTATATTTGTTAACGTTCACTTTGCCTCTATGTTAATATTATAAATATGTGGTTTCATTCGATTCCGCTCATAAATCTGGATCGCTTGTATTAGAGCAATTTGCTCCTTGTCGTTTTTTTAATGCATGTCCCCAACGCAGTCAGGATATAGGGAGTTGGGTCTCGAGGTTGTTTATCTTGAGGAAAAATTCTCTCGCACACGCAAGACACTTTACATGGTGGGAGAAAATAAAGATGATGGGACATGATATCCTTTCAAAATGTTGCTCGAGGAATCCCTTGAGCGACAAAGGAATGATATGATGGATAGTTTTGCACAAATCATTCAACAATTGTTGACAAGCAATGCATCCACCTCAAGCAGAGGCACCGCCCCCTTCAAGGTACATATCAATTTGTATATTCCTATATTTGAATTTCAAATAGATGTAGATGTCATAGATAAATGGTTAAACCTTCTAGAAGGGTATTTTTTTGTCCACGACTTTTTCGATATAGAAAAGATTACATTTGCGCTCCTTAAGGTCGTCCCCCATGTCAAAGATTAGTGGGAGACTTTCTATGAGCAAAAGGAAATAAAGGGATCCAAATTATTTATAGTTGCACCCACTTAGGGTTCCTTCAAGAATGATCTTAAGGAACAATACTACCTTGTTGGAAGTTATGATGACTTGTATACAAGATGGACCGCAATGCGGCAGGAAAGAGACCAAACAGTGACAAAGTTCACTAATTTCTTCCATACCTTGCGCACCAAGCTGGGTATCAAAGATTATGAGCGAAATCTGGTGCTCAAGTACCACAGTGGTCTACATAGATACATCCATATAGAAATGTAGTTTTTGGACATCTCATCCTTGGGCGTGGCCTATCGAGATGTAGTCAAAATCAAGAAGAAGTTGAAACAAAAGACACGATAGTTTGATTTTGGGAACCTCTCATAGTATAAGTAGGGAAAGGGTAGCCCCAACCCACAGAACAAAGGAAAAATCAAAGATGGGAAACTTTAGGAAAACCATTCCATGCCACAAGAAAATAAGGACAATGGGAAGACGAAGAAAGATACCGAGAAGTGGTGTGACTTCCATAAGAGCCCCTGGCATAACACTGTTGATTGTCATTCAAAGTAATCATTGGTGGCTAAAGTAAAATCCTTGGAATCAAATGTGGGTTCGACTCTGATTCAAAACCAGAAAAGGGGAGATGGATCATTGGTGCAGAACCCATTTCCACCGTTGCTACCACTAATATCCAGCCCAGTGAACTCGATGAGACAAAGGAAGGCGAGTGCCTCTTTCATTCACAAATGTGGGTAAAAGGAACTCTGTTGCACTTCATCATTGATAGTGGTAGCTAGAAGAACCTCATCTGAGCAGAGGTCATCAAGCGTCTAGCCCTACCAATAATGTTGCACTCACATCCCTACACCATCGGATGGCTCTGTCAAGGAAGCGATCTTCGCGTCAGCCAACAGTGTCACATGTCATATGGAATCAAGTCATTCAAAGATGAGGTATTGTCTGATGTTTCTCCCCTTGAAGTTTGTGAATTTATTTTAGGCCAACCTTATTATGGAAACATCATGTTGTATATGATTATATGCCTCACGGTGTTATTATTACTTTGAATAGGAAATTGTGCAGGATTCCCGAGGTAATCCCACCTAGTGCTATTTTCTTGATCTCTGCTAAGAAATGAAGGAAGGTCATTTCTTATACTAGGAAGTTTGTCTTCTTTGTGATTCTCTCTCAGAGTGAGCAAAAGGTTGCGTCCATATCCATGGCCTTCACGACCGGCCTCTCCACATAATAGAAGCAAGTGGATAAGGTCATGGAAGAATACAAAGACATCTTCTCATCACCTACTGGGGTACATCTGCACTGTCAGGTCAAGCATCCCATCGATCTGACTCCCGACGCACCGCTACCCAATGGGCCAATCTATCATTGCTCTCTACTAGAAAATGAGTAGATCAAGCATAAAATCCAAGAAATTCTTTGCAAGGGGCACATCTGACCCAACTCATCACCTTGTGGAATCCCAATCGTGCTAGTGCAGAAGAAAGATGGGACTTGGCGACTCTGCATTGATTATCAGGCCCTAAATAAAATCACAGTCAGGAACCGATACCCGATTCCTCGAATCGACAATCTCCTTGATCAGCTCAAGGGGGGAAAATACTTTAGTAAGACTGATCTAAAGTCTGGCTACCATCAGGTCCCAATAGAATAGACAGATGTATAGAAAGTTTCCTTCAAGTCAAAGAAGGTCTTTTTGAATGGTTGGTCATGCCCTTTGGTTTGAAAAATTCCCCAACAACTTTCATGAGGATGATGGGCAATATCTTGCGACCTTTCACTAATTTGTTTGTGGTGGTGTATCTGAATGACATCCTCGTATACAATAAGACTTGGGCAGAACACTTGCATCATATTCAACAGTTTATGCACACTTTGCAGCAACACAAGCTATATGCCAACTTGGAAAAATGCTCCTTCGACATGGACATGATCCAGTACCTAGGCTACATTGTTGATGTGCATGGTTTACATGTTGATCCAACCAATATCCAAGTCATATGTGACTGGCCAGCCCCAAACACACTCATTGAGCTTCATAGCTTCTTAGGCCTTGCTAATTTCTATCGCAGGTTCATGTTGGGATTCTCCCATATTGCATGGGCCCTCAACCAAATAACCATAGGTGGTGGTAAGGAAAAATTTGTGTGGGGCCTGTCCCAACAGAAAGCATTCGATGATCTAAAGTAGTGCTTGTGCTCCACCCTAGTACTTTCATTACTTGACCTGCAACAACCCTTTGAGATCGAGATAGATGCTTCAAACTATGTTGTGGGCACAATCATCACTCAACACAGCCACCCCATGGCCTATCATAATGAGACACTATCATATGTCATCCATAAGTACCCTACTTAGGACAAAGAAATGTACTCCAATGTGCAAGCTTGTCGCTAATGGAGGCATTACATTCTTGGGAAGGAGACAGTCAACCACACAGATCATACATAGTTGCAATTCATGTAGACACAAGGCAAATTGCAGAATGGTCGTCATCAAAAGTAGTCCACCTATTTGCAACAGTTCCACCTTAACATCAAGTGTAAAATATGAAGTACCCACTGAGTCGTTGATTGCCTCAGTTGACCCCCAGTCACAACACTCACCATAGTGCTCGATTCTTGTGGCCACGAGACCTCCGGATGGCCCCACCTCTATGAGATAGATCCTGACTTCATCAACACCTACCAGATGTTGGGAGAAAACACAACTGTCACTAATTTCCATCTTCAAGACGGGTTGTTGTGCCATCTGGGCAATCTCTGTGTTCCATCAAGCCATCGAGCGAAGCTTATTTGGGAAACCCACTATAGTCGGGTGGAAGGACACTTCAACATGGAAAAGATAGTGGCAGTGACATTTCTACTGGCTGAAACATCGACACGATGTCATCAAGTATATATGGTCCTGCACTACCTACGTTATTGCTAAATTGGCCACTAAGAAACAAGGCATGTACACTCCTATGCCTACTCTTGACAGGCCCTGCGAATCCATCTCAATGGACTACATGTTGGACCTTTCATCTGCAAACCAAACAGAGACCAGTCTCTTAAGAACAATAAAATGACTACACCTTTTGCCTTTAAAAACCTCATGAAATTGTTTCTATATTGACCATGCCCCCAGCAATGAGGAAGAGAAGGTGACGACCCCACATGGAGCACACCCCCAACTAAGGAAAATCCAAAGAGACAAGCAATCGAGGGACATGGTGATGCCACTGACCAGAGTCAGAACCAACTTGAGAGTAGGGGCTCAAAAATATGTGAGACGTTGATAAAATGGGGTTTAAGGTAGAGAGGAAACATATTTTTTCTCCCAAAAACCACCTCTGTCACCAAACAAAATAATAGATTCACTGAGCCAACCCTTGGTTCCTTGACATAATAAAAACAAAACGAAAAGCATACTTGAAAAGCATGAATAAAATTACTAATCAGGTGATGCCTAACTTGCCTCCATTTGCACGAATCAAGCTCAAATCCACCAAGTCTAGAGCAGGCTAGGATTGAAACCTATGTTGATTAGTTTACCTGCCCAACATCATCGCATGCTATAAAAACTTCCATGCCAATTACTTCCATGATTGAAAGCCCCAACATCATCGCATGCTATAAAAACTTCCATGCCAATTCTTTCCATGATTGAAAACCCATCCATTACTTTTCCCTCATCATACACACAACCTCTAACTAGACTCAACATTCCAACCATAAAACTCTTGTACCATCACAATACCATCCTCACAGAGTCGAAAGGACTATAGGGTGTTATTCATCATTGCCTCTCTCAACCACGTGGGAGGTCCTCTCTCCTTCACATGACACTTGATTTGGGAAGTTTATTTATTATTATTACAAATATTGTTTTGTCGTTATTATTATTATTTTTTAAATGTTTATTATTAAATTGGATATGTTTAATATTTATGTATCTTATTTATTTTTATATAATATAAATATCTTTCTATAAACATTTTTTTCATATTTATTTTATTTTTTAAGATAAAATTATAAAATAAAATATTTCATTAATATAATATAAAAGTAATTTAATTTTAAAGTAAAAGCTATTATATAAGTTTAGTTTTAGAGTGAAATTCTTCATTGCATCAAGAGTAGCAAGGTGTTTTACAACCTAGTATGGAGGAAATGTTGATGCGTTGTTGTGTTAGATTAAAGCTACATTAGAAAAATTTAAAGTCAACTAATTTAAAAAAAAATAACAATAATAAAATAAAGTTGTCTCAATTTAAAAAAAAAAAAAAAACAATTACACACATAGTGTAAAACTTAACATGGAATAAAATAATAAAAAAAACTTACACCTTAAGAAATTGGATCCCTCTGACGCTTGATAGACACGAGTTTAAGATGAATCTACACCGATTTACCAGTTAATATGAGATGATAGTATTATTTATCATTTCAATACAACGTATTGTTTGTATTCGTAGCCATGAACCATGTTGTCATGTGCCACGCAACATCCTCCACCCCGCGCTGCTCTTATCGTGGTGGTGTCTCTCATGGCTCTTCCACAAATGGAAGCGGCAAGTCACATTCAGTTTATGTCCAAAGAAATGAGTGATAGTGGTCAACACCAACTCGACAATTTATAAGATGTGGTTGTTCTCGTTGGGGATTTTTTGAGTGGCCACTGAGTTGTTAAATTGGTGAGATATCTATAGATGGAAGGCGCGTCTATCTTTGCGTTCACCGCATTTGGAGTTTGAGAATAAGTTGCTAAGAATATTCTCAAAAGATGAAAGATGGATATGCATAATGACATTTGGCGAGAGGAGAAGAAAATGAGTGGGGGGTATCCTACACTAAATGATGTTCCCCAATGTTCTATTATAGGTAGACATCTTGTCTTGATGTGATGTGATTTGTTGGATGTGTATTTAAAATTACCACTATAAAATATTTCACTAAAACGTGCTAAGTTCCAGTGCACCTATAATGAATAATAACTTAATAAATATAAAGGCAATAAAAAAAATCATATAATACGTGGACAAAAAATGATATATTTTTAGTACATATATCTATTTTTCTCAATATTTCAATTTTAATTCACTACATACTTAGACTATGACTAATTACAATATAATATGAAGTAATACTCAATAAATAATTACATAGCAAAAACATTAAATATAACCTATAAAAAAGATGAAGATCATTAAATATAACCTATAAAAAAGATGAAGATGAGCTTGAGTATTTCTTAAGTCATTTTTTTCTATACATAGTCTAAAAAGTCTATATGTCTACAATACTATATGTATATAGCTAACTCATTGCAAAAACACCATCGATGTTCCTTTTGAAGTAATATCACATGAAAAACCATTTGTCAGTATAAAATGAAACATTTAACTATAGTAAAATAATTTGTAATTAAAAGAATAATAAAAAAACATTTATCAATATAGAATGAAACATTTAACTATAGTAAAATAATTTGTATAAGTAAAAGAATAATAAGAACTTCGTTTTGAAGTAATATCACATGAAAAACCATTTGTCAGTGTAGAATGAAACAAGAACGAAAGATTTAATTATAGTAAAATAATTTGTAAAAGTAAAAGAATAATAAGAATTTGTGTGTTTCAATGTTTAACAAGGGTTGTATGGCAGCTTAGTCTCTGTCAATTATATTTGGAAATCGAGATGATAGCTGACATCCCATAACATCCCATAATTGATGATGATGATGATTACTGTTAAACATGAACAATATGTTAACTAGGGTCTAGTTTCATAGTCCTAAAAGAAATCAATTTGTAAATATTTTAAATGAGAAAATTAGCATTGATAACTATACTGTCAGAAAGATTCGAATTCAAAGAATTCGAGCTAGACTCGCAAGGAATGGAGGAAGGAAGAAGTGCTGCTCCATGACACTTAGTTTATAGATTTGTCATAGGCCGTATTGGCCAAGATGTTGTATAGTTTTAGGATTAACCTAAATTTCCCTCCAATTAAGTTAAGCTAGCCAAATGTAAATTGCATTTTAAAAATATTCAATTTTTCTTTTTGAAAATAAACCTTTCAAATTTAATAATATATATATTTATATATTATTTATTATATTACATAATAAATATAATCTAAATAATATATT
>SNQJ01S0161475.1:0-18813 GCA_010110895.2 Picea sitchensis | reverse complement strand
TCGTTTGAAGGTCTAATATAATATTTTTGAGATTAATGTA
This sequence comes from Picea sitchensis, assembly GCA_010110895.2. NCBI lineage: Eukaryota > Viridiplantae > Streptophyta > Pinopsida > Pinales > Pinaceae > Picea > Picea sitchensis. The sequence goes on along the minus strand of SNQJ01S0161475.1, from coordinate 18,773 downwards.
TTTAATGTTATATTTGATATTGAATTAGAATGGTTTAGAGCTCAAAATATTGATTTAATATATTGGTATTTGTAACGTTGAGTTTATAATGATAAAAATATATGAAATAAGGTAACTTTCTGGTAGTGAGTAAATAGTAGATAGAAAATAATGCTTAAAAATTCACGTGGGTATTATTATTTTACTTAACAATATAAAATTCAATAAAAAAATATGAAAATTTTCATTTAATGCAATTTAAAGGATATAAAGAAGAAATATGAAACATTTTTTTCGTATATTTTGATTAATTGAATATATCAAATATTTAACAATGATTTATATATTGGGATCGATCCTGCATGATCAGTTGAATATATCAAATATTTAATAACGATTTATATGTTGGGATTGAGCTTACATAAACGAATTAATATAGAACAGAGAAAAAGGAATAATAAAATAGACAATAAACATGAACAAAAAGGGGGGAATGATATCCTTTATTGCTCATCCAACAATGGAGAAATGGTTACAAGTCTCGTGAAGCACCTCACGGGCTTCCATGTTTAAACAAGAAATTCTCAAGTGTTTCCAGGATATGGAAAACCAAATGCTTGAGAAACCTCTCTTGTATTGTAACTGCAAGGTGTGTGTTGTCACCACCCAACAATCTCCACCTTGACAACAATTTTTTTGATATACCTTGACAACAAATCAATCATCACCTTTTCTGCGAGCCAAGGGAAGCCAAACACCACCGCAACTTCTCTAACAACATTGGTTACATGAACATGTCTGCATAGTTTGCTCCAGTATGGAGCACTACACCTCCATCAGTAACCTGTCTTACAAAATGATGCCTTGTCCAATTTTGATATGCTAGACTGTTAGTCAAATGCACAATGCTTTGACTACCACAAAACACCCTATCATGTACTTGTCCAAACTTACTTAACAGATCCTTGCATTCATGCGAGACATAACCTAAGGTAGATCTCCTCTTGTCCAAATCTCCTGAATCAACATAACCAAAAACTAAATCACTGCAACCATTGTAGGTGATACTCGTGCTTCTAAGATATCGAAGCACCCATTTGCATGCTCTTTACCTCGTTTTTCCATGTGTCCACTAACAACACCAACTGCATGTGAAATATTTGAACATTCCATCAAAAACATCAACCTTCCCACTATATTAGCATATTGTACACGAGACATATAATCATTTTCTTCCTTATTATCGGGACATAAACTTGAAGAAAGCTTGCAATGGAAAGCTAAAGGGATACTTACCGATTTCACAATGTTCATACCAAATCTCACAATGTTCATATTGAACCTCACAAGTATCTTCTCCATAGACTTGTGACAACCACAACTTAGCATTTTTCTCGTTTTTGTATACTTGTATGCCCAAGATTTGTTTTGTTGCTCCTAGATCCTTCATCTGAAACATCTTGACCAATTGAGCCTTTAACATGCTAATCTCAACCATGCTTTGCTTGCAACAAGCATATCGTCAACATATAACACCAAGATAATGAATATGCCATTGAAACTTTTAAAGTAAACACAATGATCATATTCACTTCTAGTAAAATTTTGGCTCACCATGAAGGACTCAAACATCTTGTACCATTTCCTAGGTACCTTTAGGCCATACAATGATTCTCTAAGTTTGCAAACAAATCTGCCTTTGTGATCCTGGACATTTTTTTATTGTTTTGTGTACATATTTATGCTAATGATGATTTTGTGGGTAGTAGGATCCCACAATCCCCATCCCTTAATTCTATCACCATAACCAACAAAGATATAAAACTTTAATGTTCTCTTGACCGAATCCGACCAAGTTAGCCAAGTGAGCCTTCGCCCCTCACCTCTTGCCTAATTGCAATGGAGTATCCTAAGCCCTTTTAAAGCCTTCATTACATGTAATCCATGGGTTATAAAAACCACAGGCTACCAAAAAAAACGTGTGCCCGAAACCACAATTGTTGACCTACCGAGTCAAGTTTTCCTGACATTCCCTCCCCCTTGACTTGCGGTTTCCCATGATCAAATCCATCCAAACCTCCCTCAACGTCAGGGTATTTGGGAATACTGCATGCTCCCCCCTATCACCTAGGTCTACATTTAGACTTTATCAGTGAAATTTCAAACCTAGGGTACACATGCCTAACCAGGTCTTACAATCGTATGCCCATTTACATATAATTAATTTTTTAACTCCACCTCGAACTTTGCATTCAAAACCTCCCACCTTTCTGTGGACTAGCCGCTAGCCACCATTTCTTTAAATCTAAGTGATCCCATCAACACTCTGCTTCCGTGATTGACTTTCCACCATCACCACAAGATCTAACTCTACCTCCTCCAACAACTCATTCTATCTCATTTAGGCATTTTGTCAAACACTTCATGTGCATCCTCCAAACTGTAGAACTTGGCATACATAAGCAATATGCCAAAGACGAAACCTTGCTCTAATCGTTTCCCAAATGATTGAATTGATTTACCTTTCCACCACCTGTGATCCAAGTGGATATTGGTGGCCACCCACCTATTCCAACTGGCTCCTCTTGTTCGTTTTTGTTCAACACGTTCTTTTGTACTTCTTCGTAATTGTGGGTTCTACACTTCTGGGGATGTCTGAAGCCCCACACATCCTATAGGAGGATACTGGCGGCCTCTCGCCTAATCCAACTGGCTTATTTTGTATGTTTCCATGTCAGCACATCTTGTTGTACTTCCAGAGCCGTTTTGGGGCCCTAAACATTGTTTTTTTGGCTCGCCGCAATCAAATTGTAGACAGAGTCAGAGTTTGATGGCGAAATGTGTAGTTCTCTAAAAGACCTTTCCAACAGGTTATCACACACCTAAAACCGAGGTCATTTGAAAAAGTTACGACCCTAGGAAGTTGAGGTACCAACTTACACCAACTTACCCATAGGGGCCCACATGACTTTTGGCGTTTCACCTTCTAGGGTTAGGTTTTTGGATGTCTAAGGTTTTGACATTCATGAATAATATAAAAAAGGCCTCTAGAGCCTCATTGTACTCCATTTTGCTCAGATGGATGCACGTAGCAACCACATCTCTTCTCGGAGATAGCTACCACCATTCAAGCAAGTGTTTTAGTTTTGCAGTTTTATAGTTTCAACCTATTTCATTATTCAATAGAAGATATTGTTCACTGGATATCTGTGTTATTCTTCATATCTTTGTGTTTATTGTATTCAATTTGTTAATCAGTTTGTTCCGCTCCTAAATCTGGATCAATGGTATCAGAGCGGTATGCTCTTCACTTATTTTATTTTTCTTTGTGCATGTCCCCGACAAGATATGGGTACAAGAAGTTGGAACTCGAACCCATCGATCCATTGCAAGATCGGTCGCGCTGAGCCCGACAACAACTCAGGAGGGAGGAAAAGAAAGATGATGGAGCAAGAGATCCTATTAAAATGTTGCTCAAGGAAGCCCTCGCACGACAAAGGAACCAAATGATGGACAACTTCGCACAGATCCTTTGATCATTGCTCACAGGGGAAGCATATTCATCAAGCGGCCATGCAACCCCGTTCAAGGTATAGGTAAATTTTGATATTCCATTATTTGAAGGACTTATAGATGCGGATGTTATAGATAAATGGTTGAATATGCTCAAAGGGTATTTTTTGGTCCACAATTTTTCCGATAGGGAAAAGATCACTTTTGCACTCCTTAAGGTCGTTCCCCATGTTAAATATTGGTGGGATACCTACTCTGAGCAAAGGGCCATAGAGGAATCTGCAATGTTTGTGGTGGCCCCTACATGGGATTCCTTTCGGGATGCCATTAAAGAACAATACTTCTATGTTGTAAGCTACGAGGACCAGTACACCAGATGGACCACTCTACGTCAAGAAAGGGACAAGACAGTACCAGATTTCACCAATATTTTCCATACCCTATGCACCAAATTGGGTATCAAAGACTCTGAGCGTCCGCTGGTGCTCAAATACCACGATTGTTTGCATAGATACATTCAAACATAAATGGAGTTTCTGGACATCGCCTCATTGGGCAAGACTTATAGATACGTTGTCAAGATCGAACATAAGTTTAAGAAGAAAAGGCGAGTGTTTGGATCTGCAAACCCATCACAGCGGAAGCAAGGACAAGACAACCCCAACCCACACAGCAAGATACCAAGTCGAGATGGTCGCCCTCAGAATAACCAATCCAAGCCACAACATAAGAAGGGCAATGAGAAGACGAAGGACACGGGGAAATGGTGTGAGTACCATAAAATCCCTTGGCACAACACCGAAAAATGTCGCTCCAAGGAATCCCTCATGGCCAAAATGAAGGCTTCTGAGTCAGAGGTTGATCCTGATTCTGAATCAAATCCTAAAGGAGGGAAGCGGATTATCGATGATGAACCCATTGCCACTGTTGCTACCACCAAAGTCTGGCCAAGCGAACCAGAAGAACCAGAGGAAGGGGAATGCCTCTTTCACTCACAGATGTGGGTAAAGGGGGCTCCACTTCATTTTATTGTCGATAGCGGTAGTCAGAAGAACCTGATTTCAACAGAGGTCGTCAAGCAGTTGGACCTACCAATGACACCGCACTCGCAACCCTACACCATCGGTTGGCTTCGCCAAGGAAGAGATATTTGTGTCAGCCAACAGTGTCGTCTGCCCTACGAAATCAAGCCTTTCAAAGATGAGGTATTATGTGATATTTCTCCCTTGAAGTTTGTGATGTTCTTTTATGACAACCATATTTGTGGAAGCATCATGTTGTGTATGAGTCTAGACCCCACAATGTTATTATTACTTTGGGTAGACAATTGCATAGGATACCAGAGGTAGCGTCGCCTACTGCTATTTCTTTAATCTATGTTGAGCAATGCAGTAAGGTCATCTCACATACTGGGAAGTTCGTCTTCTTTTTTATCTGTGCTCACAGTAAATAGAAGGTTGTCGCCACATCCATGGCCTCTACACAAAGCTTCTCTTTGCAGCAAAAAAAAGTGGACGAGATCATGGAAGAATACATAGACATCTTCTCCTCACCTACAATGATACCAACACACTGCCAAGTGAAGCATCCAATTGATCTGACCCCCGACGCACCTCTACCTAATGGACCATTCTATCGTCGCTCGTTGATGGAAAATGACAAAATCAGGAGGCAAATCCAAGAGCTTCTTCAAAAGGGGCACATCAGACCCAACTCCTCCCCTTGTGGAAGCCTGATTGTACTGGTGCAGAAGAAGGACAAGACTTGGCGACTCTACATTGATTACAGAGCCTTAAATAAAATCACAGTCAGGAATCGGTACCCCTTCCCAGGATTGATGACCTTCTCGACCAACTTAAGGGGGAAAATTTCTTCAACAAGATTGACCTAAAGTCTTGCTACCACCAGGTTGTCATCGAACCAACTGATGTATGTAAGACAACCTTCAAATCTAAATAAGGTCTATTCGAATGGCTAGTCATGCCCATTGGCTTAACAAATGCACCGGCCACTTTCATGAGGTTGATGGATGATGTATTGAGACCATTCACCAACTCCTTTGTGGTGGTATATTTGGATGGCATCCTCATCTTCAATAGAATGTGGGAGGAACACATGTGGCATATTCAATAGGTTTTGAGCACTCTGTGGCAGCACAAGCTATATGCCAACTTGGAAAAATGTTATTTTGGCATGAACATGGTCTAATACTTAGGCTACATTGTTGATGAGCATGGGGTACATGTTGATCCAGTTAAGATCCAAGTCATCTGTGGTTGGCCAGTCCCGACCACATTGATCGAGCTTCGGAGCTTCTTGAGACTAACCAACTTCTACTGACGGTTCGTATTGGGATTCTCTCATATTGCATGGGCCATCAACCATGTGACCAAGGGCGGTGGCAAGGCCAAGTTTGTGTGGGGGAAGGAACAACAACGAGCATTCGATGATCTGAAGCATCACTTGTGCTCAACTCCAATATTCTCATTGCTTGATTTACATCAACCGTTTGAGATTGAGACTAATGCATCTAACTATTGTTGTGGGCGTAGTTCTCACTCAACACAGTTATCCAGTGGAATACCATAGTGAGACACTATCAGATACTGTCCGAAAATACCCCACCTATGACAAGGAAATGTATTCCATTGTACAAGCCTGTCGTCAATGGAAACATTACATTCTGGGAAAATAGACGATCATACACACTTATCACACACCTTTGCAGTTCGTACAGACACAGGGGGAATTGCAGAACGACCACCATCGGAAGTGGTCCACCTACCTGCAACAGTTCCATCTCAACATCAAGTATAAGACTGGTATCTCAAATCGTGTCCCTGACTGCCTCAGTCGACCTCCTGTGGTTGCACTCACCACTGTGCTACATTCATGTGGACATGAAGAATCTTAGTGGCCCCAACTTTATCAGCAAGATCCAGACTTCGCCACCACCTATCAACTATTGGGTACAGGCGCGACTGCCACCGATTTTCACATCCAGGACAGACTCTTATGCCACCTGGGCCATCTCTTTGTTCCTACAAGCGAGCGTGCAAAACTGATTTGGGAATCCCACTACAGTCGGATGGCAGGACATTTTGGCATGGAGAAAACAATGGTCGTTCTTTAGAAACATTTTTATTGGCCAAAACTTCGACAAGACGTCAGCAAGTATATCAGATCTTGCACTTCCTGTGTCATTTCCAAGCCAACCATCAAGAAGCAAGGCTTATACACCCATTTTCCCACTCCTGAGAAGCCTTGTGAATTCATCTCAATGGATTATATGTCGGGCCTTCCATCCACCAAGCAAGGAAATGACTGCATATTTGTGGTCATTGATCTATGTTCGAAGATGGCCATCCTCACAACCTGCAAGAAGAATATCACAGCGACAGATATTGCCAAGCTCTTCTTCAAACAAGTGTGGGTCCACTTTGGGATACCACAGACCATCATCTCGGACTAGGACATCAGGTTCCTCAACACATTTTGGTCGAGTCTTTGGTCACTATTGGACACCAAGCTCACAAAATCCACTGCTTTCCACCCCCAAACAGACAGCCAAACAGAAGTCGTCAATCGGATGATTGTGCACATCCCGCGCATGTACAATTATAAGCATCCCCGTACATGGGACAAGAGTCTCCCCTGTGTTCAACACAATTACAACATGGCTCTCCATAGCTCCATCGGCCATAGCCCATTTTAGGTGGGTCTAGGATTCCAACCCTTGGGACCCATTGATGTTGTACTTCCTCTTGCCACCACATAGACAAACTCTTCCCATGATCAGTTTGCAATCAACAAAGCCACCAGATTCATTGAGCGGATTCAACACATCTGCCAACAGGTCCAGGAGATTTTGCTGAAATCCAATGTTAAGTACAAGAAGTGCCATGATCAACACAAGGTACCACACCAGTTTTAGGTGGGCGATAAAGTTTGGTTACATTTGCATGAGGAGCGTCTCACCGGGCCCCATCGGAAGCTCTGCTCGCTTCGCTATGGGCCTTACACTATCACCAAGGATGTGGGTAGCAATGATTTTGAGATAAACACTCCACCCTTCCTCGGCCTGCACCCAGTGTTCAATGTGGACCTCCTTGGACCATATTTTCCACCATTATTGGATACCTCGGAGATCGCAGAAAAACTGACACTCACAGAGCTCAATCCCGACTATGGGACAAGCATCCACTGATCAGATAGTGGACACATAGGTCAAGGGCACTCGCCAGCAGAGGATCCAGCTTTTTCAGGTTGTCAAGGCAAGGCAACTCCTACACCAAGGCAAGTGGCTCACCTGGGGCCAAATCCATCAGAAGTTTCCTCACCTGATGGGGGAACTCAACGCAATGGAGACCATTACTTCCTAAGGGGGGAGGATTGATCCAGGTGAATATTGGTGGCCAACCACCTATTCCAACTGGCTCCTCTTGTCTGTTTTTGTTCAGCACATTCTTATGTACTTCTTTGTAATTGTGGGTTCTACACTTCTGGGGATGTCTGAATCCCCACACGTCCTCCAGGTGGATACTGGTGGCCTCTCGCCTAATCCAACTGACTTATTTTGTATGTTTTCATGTCAGCACATCTTGTTGTACTTCCAGGGCCATTTTGGGGCCCTAAACTTTGTTTTTTTGGCTCGCCATAGTCAAACTGTAGACAAAGTTGAAGTTTGATGGCGAAATGTGTAGTTCTCTGAAAGACTTTTCCAACGGGCTATCATGCGCCTAAAACAAAGGTTGAATGCAAAAGTTACAACCCTGGGAAGTTGAGGTACCAACTTACACCAACTTACCAATAGGTGCCCACATGACTTTTGGTGTTTCACCTTCTAGGGTTAGGTTTTTGGATGTCTAGGGTTTTGGCATTCATGAGTAATAACAAAAAGGCCTCTAGAGCCTCATTGTAATCCATTCTGCTCAAACGGATGCACGTAGTGGGCACATCTCTTCTCAAATATAGCTACCACCATTCGAGCAAGTGTTTCAGTTCTGCAATTTTACAGTTTCAACCTATTTCATTATTCAATAGAAGATATTGTTCACTGGATATCTTTGTTATTCTTCATATCTCTGTGTTTATTGTATTCAGTCTGTTAATCAGTGTGTTCCACTCCTAAATCCAGATCAACCTGCTACTCGACCCAACTTGATGAACAATTTGATTGAAAAAGGCTCCCAAATTTGATAAAAAATAAAAGGATGCCTTATGCTTAATAAAAAAAAGGGCAGTTTTGTAACTCTAGAATGCCTTCCGCTTGATATCTTCCAAAAGGATAGTTCATAATGAGTATCAACACATATTTATAGCTTATGACATGTTTTTCTCCAACTTCTCATGTGTTACTAAAGTAAGAGACACCCATAAATCATAGATCATAGGTTTGATCCATTAAGGGGTATAAGTGCTTATCCTTTTTACTGCATATTATCTTTGTTTGTAATATATTATTTATCTTTCTTATGTTTTTAAACACAAATGAGTATCTAAAAATTACTTAGTTGGAATGTAAAAATTACTTAGTTGTGGTGTGGATCTCAATTCTCAAATTAAAATTGGGCTTCTTGTAGATGCTTTGATTAATTATTTTAAATCACATTGATAGAAGATGATTTAGTTTAAGTGAGTGATTTATGTTGGTGAAGTTGATTTTTTTTATTAGATATCTACCTTGTCATGGTTTGGGAGGTCTACATTAAGTGCAATATCAATCTTAATTAATTCTTTGTTGACACTATTTACAAGAAATCATATGGGTTGATAGTCATGATGATTTTAGGAATGGGCAAAAATTATGTACCAAGCAGCAATGCATTTAAAGTTGTCACTGCTTAGATATAGACCATTGGATATAGTCTACATCCCAACGACAACATTAAACACATTGTTGTTGGGAGCATATTGATGACAATATAATTATATATTGTCTAGCTCATCAAATGAAATTCAAAACAATTAAATTTCAGACATCCCAACGACAACATTAAACACATTGTTATTGGGAGCATATTGATGACAATATAGTTATATATTGTCTAGCTCATCAAATGAAATTCAAAACAATTAAATTTCAGACTCTAATAGAAAGAGTGATTCACAAACCCAAGCATTGACTCAACCCATTGTTGCCAATGTCATTGAACATTTTATTAATTCCATACCAGCAAGTATCTGGTTTGAATCTCCTTGAATTAGATACAGTAGTCGATATTCCTCTTCAGTTAGATGTACTAATTCATATCAACAAGTTTACAAAAATACCATTTACAAATAAAAAATGCATAATCAATTGTCCCACATTCATTATGAGATTGAGAATAGATGAAAGAAGGAATACAAATAAGCAGGAGATAACTTGTTACAAGCACGGAGCCGTGTGGTCAAGACAAAGCGAACTATTCTTTCGCCTTTTACTAAAGAATACCGTGTCTTGGCCACCAACAGCGGCATACGCCTATTTTTGGAGGCTTCTCTCTCACTGTGAGATGTGAAGGCCACAATGCAAACCCAAAATGGAACTAATTTCTAGTATGTTGATTGTTTAGTTGTAGATATAAATTTAAATATTTAAATATCTATTGATAATTAAATATAAAAATTAAATTGAATATAATTTCTATTGATAATTAAATATCAAAAATGGGTTTATATGTTTAATGCGAGAGCGGGAGTTAAGTCTGTATAGATTAAATATCTAAACTGAATTTATATGTTTAACTCGTTGGCAAGAAGGTATTTCTAATAAAAACATGGGCATTTCCAAAAATTAATGAAGATTTCATCATTGATTCAAATTGTAGTTGGCCTACAGAATAAACTCCATTGTTACGCTGAAGATCTATTAAGTTAACCTTGGGTAGGAAAATTATTATGAGCTTTAAATTCAAAATCATGAAGTTAACCTTAGGTAGGAAAATTATTATGGGCTTCAAAATTCAAAATCATGTATGAAGTCTATCTATTAAGTTAACTTTGGGTAGGAAAATTATTATGGTCTTTAAATCCAAAATCATGAAGTTAACCTTGGATGGAAAATTATTATGGGCTTTAAATTCAAAATCATGAAGTTAACCTTGGGTAGGAAAATTATTATGAGCTTTAAATTCAAAATCATGTTTTTTTTTCCAATAAAAAATTGCACATTATATTGATAATAATATAATCTTTTTACATATACTTCGCTGATGTGGCATCTAGTCCACTTTGGCCAGTCAATTAAACATAGCTCACTATACTTGTAATCATCAACTAAGCAGAACAAAAATGTCTATACTTCCATAAAAAAAAGACCCTCTATCAAAGAGGTGTGGATATACAAAAGATTCCCCGAATAGGCATAGCGACGAAGAGAGACAAGAAGAAAATAAAACTACAAATTTATGAACCGTGTTGGGCCCTCATGTCCATCCACCCAAAAGTTATATGCAATTCTCCCTCGGTAGTTGTGGAGAGCCTTCTTTGATAGACGATCCGCTTGTTTGTTTGCTTCCCTGTATATGTGCACGAAGGAAATAGATCTGAAAAGTGGACAGATTTCTTCTATTCTTTCCTTCCACGCATCCAAATTTTCCACCCTTAGTTCACCTTTCCTATTGAGCCAATCAATGACTATCCTGGAGTCCCCAAAAACATACAAATCAGATATTGTCAGTCTAACTGCAAGAGTTATAGTAGCCCATGCTCCCATAAGTTCGGCTCTGGTATTTGTTCCATTCCCACAGTTTAGTATCCATCTGTATTCTCTAAAATCATCAATCTTTATGACACCACCCGCTCTGCTTAGAAGACCATTGTGTTGTGCAGCGCCATCAAACCAAGCAAAAGTTTTATCTACATGATAGGAATAATCAATGAACCGTGGAATGCTATCTTGAAGTGAATTATTTGTTACACACATAGCACTCCTTGCTAGATAAACTATTCTTTGCACTGATGGCAGTTTTTCTTCAAAGATAGACTTAATCCTATCTATCCAAATAAACCAATAGATGTATGCCAAAAGAGCTATCATATTTGAATTCTGAATAGCCCAATTTTCGAAGGATTCTGTCACAGTGTTTCCATTCCATCCATAAGCTAGGTTCAAAGCCTTTTTGATTTCCTCCCAAACTGTCAGGGTAAAAGAGCAATTTACAAAAAGATGTTTTGTAGATTCTCTTTTATTTTTGCAAAATATGCAAATGTCTGGCCCCTTCCATCCTCGCTTTTGTATATTTTTCCAGGATAATATTTTGTTTTCTACTAAAAGCCAAATGAAAAGATTTATCTTCAATGAGCAATCCCACTTCCATAATTTTCTCCTCCATCCCCCAAGATTGTAATTCCACAGAATTTTTGATAATGCTTCGTAAATATTTTTGGCAGAGATAAATCTAGACTTATCACCTCCCATCCAAATCAACTCATCTTGTTTATCAACTAAAGATATGCTAGAATCAATCAAAGACTGTGTAGCGATCCCATTCCTCAGCTAGAGGCTCATCCAGTCCCAACTCGGCGCTACTAGTCCAGCTTGTACCTGTCGCGCTCCCAATCCTCAGTCGACTTGCTTGATATAAAAGATAAATTTCCTTTTGATTGACACTGGTCACCAATTCACTTGACAGAATAGCTTCCTATCCTAGGCCTAAAATCACATCCTTTCCAACTTGAATTGAATGACCAGAACTCGGTTTCTAAGCCATCCAATGAATAATGATTGGCAAAGTAGTTCAAAGATTTTTCCACATCTGTGATCCAAAAGGATGAACCAGTTCCGCCGATCGGAGCCAAGTCAAAACTGATATATGCAGAAAGTACTTATCCTTGAGGATATTTTACCAAATTCCACGTTTCATGAGAGCTCTCCACATAGTGTTTGTAGCCAATGCTCTATAGAATATGAAAATATTTCGGAGGCCCCAGCCTCCATATTTTTTAGGTCTTGCAATTGATTGCTAACTACTTAAATGATACATGTAACTGTGATTGTTTCCAAATCAAAGGAAATAGAAACAAATCTTATAGATTCTTTGAAGAACAACATTCGGAATATGAGCTAGAGCCAACCAATAAATTGGTTGGCTCTCCAAGACTGCCTTTATCAAAACATAAGGTCCCCCAAGGGACAACCACTTATTACTCCAGTGTGTTATCCGAGTCTCATACTTGTCAAGTAGCCATAGCCATTCATCTGCTTTATAACTGTCAGGTTTTAACAAATACTCCATATATTTGAAACCTAATGCCAGATCTTTAGAGGGAAGAGGAGAATATCCTTTAATGACCTAAGTGTTTCCAAATGGACCCCCGAGTGGAGTAAGACAGACTTCTGAGGATTGATAACCAAACTTGAGGCACAACAGAAGTTTTGTAGAATTTCTTGTATTACCTCCCACTCCGAAAGGGTCACTCTAGTCATTATTAGAATATCATCTACAAATAAAAGATGAAAAGATTTAATCAATCTAGATACCTTGATTCCAGTGATAGTACCTTCGGCTTTTGCTTTTTTGAGATCCATACTAAGCCCTTCCATGACCAAAATAAATAGAAGAGGCAACAACGGGCATCCCTGTCTGAGTCCTCTGAAGCTTTTAAAAAATTTTGTGGGCTCTTCATTAATCAAAATGGCATAATTAGTATTTGGAATTTGGAATACCAAGCTATATGAGACACAAGCCATAATCCAATTGGTATTTGGAATACCAAAACCACTCTGAAGAAGAATTAACCTTAGATAATCCCAGTTTGTACAATCATACGCCTTTTTTAAATCAAGTTTCAGGATTATAGCTTGTAGTTTTTGCTTTTAATACTATGTAAACATTCTTGAGCCGAACCGATTGCATCAAGTATTTGCCTGCCTTTAAGGAAACCCAACTACTCTTCTGATAAAGATCTGGACATAATTGGTCTAATTCTCTTAGCAATCACTTTTGTTATTATCTTGTAACATAAATTACATAAGGCTATCAGCCGAAAATCGCTGAACTTTGTGGGATTATTTGATTTGGGAATCAAAGAGAGAAAGGTTGAGTTAATCAAACTAATTACCTCCCCTCTAATTCTAGATTCTTCCACCATATCTAATAAGTCATGTCCAATCAACTCAAAGAAGTATAAGAACTCCACAGTCCATCCGCCTGGACCAGGACTTGTGTCCTTTGCAAAGCCCCTTAGAATCTCAAAAATTTCATTTAACGACTTTTTCCAAGTGTCTTAAATCCTCCTCTCGCACAATGTTGGGAAATATTATGACTGAATTGATTTGATTTACAATAGTATTATGTTCTGTATCATTAAAGAAAGATTTAAAAAACTTTACTGCTTCAACCTTGATAACTTCTTGTCCCGAAAGTAAAACCCTTGTGCCATCTTTAATCTCCCAAATATTTTTTTTGTTTCGCCTGTAGCTCGCAAAACGGTGAAAGACTTTGTATTCTTATCACCGCTTTTGATCCAAATGGCTCTACTTTTCTATCGTCATTGTTCTTCCTCTGCCAATAATAGCTCTTTCTCTCTGTTTCTAGGTTGAATATTGTTTGGTCAATGCTTTCAGTAGCGTTTCCATGATTCATCTACTTATAACTGCTTTCAAGAGTCTCTTCAATCATATTTAGATCCCTCATATCCCGGAGACGCTTTTCCTTTGCCCTCCTTTTGACTCGCAATTTTGAAGTAGTGAGTTTCCCCACCAATCTCCTTTGAGCACCTATAGTATTATGAAGACCAGGATCCATCCACACATCCTTTACCATCACCTCAAATGACTCCTCCCTAATCCAAACTGGGTTTAGTTTTAAAGGATACATCACCCTCAAAATCCCCACTCCAAACTCGAGAAACACTGGAGCATGATCTGACAGAAAAGGATATTGAACCTACGTCCTAAACCTCTGAGTAGTAGCCAAGAGATCCTCTGCTATATATATCCTATCAAGTCATTTTGCAATACTATCCACCCATGCACGATCGTTCCTCCATGTCGAAACAATCTCTGAAGGAGCAACATCAACTAAAGAGTTTTTTAAGAAAAGAGATTTGAAAAAACCCGCCAAAGAGTCTTGTAAAGCTTATTGCCCCCAGACCTCCGCAGAAGAAGTAGTGAAATTCAAGTCTCCGGCAATGATTAGATCCTTTTGAGCTAAGATACCTGAAGCTTCCATCGAGAACCAGAAATATTTTCTGTCCTGACAGGGTCCATAAACATTTAGTAGCGATAGCTTCCTTTTATCCAATATAGAGTATCCTGACAAAAGAATACAACTAGTACTTAGAAAAGGGTCAAAAACAAATAAATTAGGACCCCAACACACAAGTAAACCACCAGAAGTCCCCACAACACTAACAACACAGATTATCCAATCAGGCCGAAGCTTAAACATAAAATTTCTTGCCTTTTCCGCAAGCACCATAGTTTCTTGTAAGAAAATAATACTTGGAGAGGTATTTTTCAACGATTTGCGCATGGAGGCTTGTTTTAGGGGTCCTCCAACCCCTCTGATATTGAGGGATACTAAAATCATGTTTTATCCCTTGCCAAGGCTTTTAAACCTCTAAGCGCCCCAAGATTGGTAGTAGTATTAGAAACAGTAGGTAAAGGATTATTTGTGGTTCTCGCCTTTCTACGGGCACTTCGAGTTTTGATTGGTGATACTTCGAACCCCAACCCCCTTGACCACGCAGGGTCATTTACATCATTGAAACCCTTTCCTTTACTGTCAGAAGAAGATCCTAAAATAGACGATCTCGCCACAGGAGTAGAACCTAGGAAGGTTGGTATCGGTAAAGTATTTGAAACTCTAAGCCGTGTAGGAATTAAATCTGTTAACAAAGTATCTAGAGCATTGTCACTGAGAGCAGGTTCAGCATAACCCGGGGCGGTAGTATAAGTCTCTAACCCAAAAGAACTAGTGGAAAGGTTTGTTACCACATCAGTAGGAGAAACCACAAGAGGGCTTCGTGAAACTTCCCCATCCATAGTCAGAATAACAATGTTATGGTAAGTGAACTTATCAGAATTCGAAACCGGTCTTTTAGAATGGCCAAGGAAGAGTATAGAGTTTAAATGGTCCCGTTCCCACGCCAATAAAGAAGAATATAGCTTAGGACATAAATGTTTCAACTTACTAATAAATGTCGTGTCCATAGCTGCAGGACTGTCCTCAGAGCAGAGTCCAGGATAGTCCAAAAGAACTTCGTCCTCCCCCAACAGAGTAACGTTGTCTCCAAGTGAGTCATCTGCTAAGTCATCATCCGGCAAGGAACCATAGATAGTTGAGCATTCCTTGCGCAAATGTCTTGTCCGCCTGCAGAGGGTGCAGTGGAACGACAAACCCAAGTAGTCCAATCGTTGGACAATTAAAAGACCCTGCCATTCAATCTCAAGAACTTCCAAGAGTCCTTCATGGACATCTACTTCAACTAATACTTTTGCCATTCTTTTATCCAGTGAGTGTAGGTCTGCTTCTTCTATTTTTAGGAAACGTCCTATGGCATTCCCGACCACTTCCGGGGCTTCTATGTTCCACATCTGTAATGGAAGGCTCGGGAGGAGCACCCAAACGTGCCTAAAACTAAAATACTTCGTTGCAAGATTAAAGCTTAGTCTCCATCTTTTTAGCATTAAACTCCCCCCAACGAAACTCCAAAAAGTATTCAGTACCTGTTCAGTGTCCTCCGGAGTTTTGAAAACAAAGCCCGACCATCCTCTAGGCAACGAAAGCAACTCGGGAGTATATCCAAGCAAAGGAAGCCAATTCTGTTGCACCCACGCCTCCATAGTAGAGACGCACCTCGAACAATATGCCAGTCTACCTACTAGAGCACAGAGCGACAAGTTACAAGAATCTTCTAGACCTATGTCTATGCCCAGCACTAACTTTCTTTTAGTGCGTTTTGGCTTCCAAACCTTTTGAGTGTGTTTTGTTCGGCCTTTGTACTCTATTCGACCTCCACTACGAACCTCTATCCCTTTACCAGCCTTTGCATCCTTCAGATAACCTCTTGTCAGACCTCCCAACCCCTGCGCTTTCTTAGCATTATGAGTAACTATCGAAGGGCCGTCTATGTTCTCTGCATATTCTTTCACAGTGCACTCCGAGGCAGTAACAGTCTTGTGTTGGTGACGAGGGTCATATGGAAGAGTGGAAGTGTAGCCTCCCTCTTTCAAATCAACATTTAGAGGCTCGTAAGGGTGGCGGGCATTAGTATTAACTACCTTTGACGCATCCATCGATGCGAATAAACCAGCCCTCCCCCAATGCTCCTCGTCAGACGCACTCCAATTTTAATTTCAAAGTATTACATGCCCATGGCTTCCACTCACCACTCACTGATTCAAAATCATGTTATGTATTCTCTGCACAGCCATATGCATCATTGAGTTTATGAATGAAAGAATGCCACCTTAATTGGGTGTCCTTGATTCAAGGAGCAAGGTAGGGTGTCCTTGATTCAATGAATGAAAGAATGCCACCTTAATTGGGTGTCCTTGATTCGAGTAAGGTTGATGAGAGATTGTTGGATAATGTTGTTTTTATTGTGGGTAGGGACCATTAAGCCCATGGATGAAAGATGTTTCTATTCATTTCTACCATGATGGGAGTATGTGCAGAAGTTATGGAGAGTTTTGGAAAACATGTAAGTGAGAGATTTGAATCAGTGACCTTCAGATTCAAATGAAAAAATGCGAGTGAGAGATTTGAATCAGACCTTCAGATTCAAATGAAAAAAATGTGAATGAGAGATTTGAATCAGTGATCTCCAGATTCAAATCAATGACTTTCAGATTTAAATCGGTGACCTCCATTGAAGAAACACGTGTTCTTAATTGTTAGGCCTGGTCACACTATACATTATGGTAATTATTATTAACAGTTTGCATTTTTTTTAATATTACAGACCTCAACGTTTTTTCATTTTGATTTATAAGTGTTACACATCTCTTTCATACGGTGTTGTAGAGTGCACCTCACTTCTCTAGGTACAATAAAACCATTGACTCAATTAAACGGATCCAAATAATGCAAGCCGATACCAATCTACAAAGTCCCATTTTTGAGAAATGATCAGATTTCAACGTCATAAGTCCTTGTCACCTAAACCCAGATATAAAAAATTAGCATAAATTGGAGCGCAAATGTGAATCCATTTGTACTTGAAATGTAGCCCAACATAAATTTACAGTCAAAGGGAATGCATATTTTCTCTCCCATGGTTCATAGAATTTTATACTGACTTTCCGATTGCTTGCCTTAACCACACTTGAAATGTAAAGAACGTTTGACCAACTTATAAATATAATTCACTCCAAAAGCAGAGATCCAAATCACCATCTCCAAAAGCAGAGATCCAAATCACCATGCAGAAGACTTTCTACATATATCCAAGAAACTAGAATTGAAGGAGAATATTGAATATGAATGCTGGAGCACAGTCCTTTATAACCTTGACTTCATCTACTTCAAGGGAGAGATTAGTATCATAGCCACAGAGAACTTGCAATGAAGCTTCGAAATCTTCATTTCTGATCTTGGCCTGCGACACCATAAACAAGCATTTCTCAAAATTAGGCTTTCAAAAAGCATGTCGCATTGAACACTGTAAAGAGAACTTTAAGATAATTTGGTGAACAGGATTGATTCATATAAAATCCACCAACCATCTTGGAGATTCTGGGATGAAAAAGTGTCCAAAAACAAAGAATGTGCAAGGGATTATACCTTACACATCCAGGCAACAATAACGATTTTTCAAAACCATCAAAAGATAAGCAAATGAGTACACTCTGAAAACTTCCTTTCTAAGCCAGCATACCAGCAATTCCAAAAGGCCTCTAGGCAAGGAATAGCCCACATAAATATGCCATCATAATAACAATATGACAGAGAGCTACTCCAGAAATAACCAACGATTACACAGTAATGAGATTCACAATTTAGTTGCAATGATCCTTCTTATAATACAGTAATATCGCATTACAATATCACCTGCGCGACTGTGCCAAGGCTTCCCCACAAGAGCTTGGGAGCTATTTAAGTTATGTATACTGGCGCCTACAGTGATTATGTCATAGATTGTGTATCAGATTCATATCAGACCAATCATTTTGTCAATGACAAAAACATACATGAGTGCACAATACATACAAAGATTATCAAAGTGAAACTAAACTAACTCAGACTAAACTGAATTGCTTTCCAGTCTTGGGAATGTCTTTACCACACCTTAATACTTTTCGCTGTTCAGACCATTTATATTCTCGGTAAAGATTAAAAATCTGTGAC
>SNQJ01S0161474.1:8955-30539 GCA_010110895.2 Picea sitchensis | reverse complement strand
TAGCTAATTACCATGGGACGATATTCATTTGATCCACCATCAATGTGCCCATATTTCCTACAATGTCTTGTATTTGTTGCTATTAAAATTCTTACGGGACGTCTGAGGCAACATTTTTTACAAGGGAAATAACATCTAACATCACCCTTTTCACCCTCTTTACTTTTTTCCCCACCTCTAACAACATTCTGCGACATTCTTCCACACAAAAATACCCTTTCGGAACCGTTGTTGTTATAGAAAGATTGTCGCAACATCTTTAAATCGTCAAATATTTATAGTCCAATTTTAGGTCACTATCGTCGCAATTGCAACGAACGTGACCTAAAAATATTTATTTTTTTACCTATTTATTTTAGGTCATTTTTAATGGTCAATTTTAAGGTTAGGTAAGTCGTCGCTCTTGTGACAGACAAACTACATTTGTCTCTCTTGCGACGAACATTGACCATAATAATTTATTCAAATTACATGTGTCGAGATAGCGACGAATACGGGGTGGATTTAGAAAAAGTGAACTTTTTCTCTTGCATGTTGTGACGAAAGAGTACTTTCATCGCAAGTGGTCGTCGTAAATTTTTCAATATGTAGTAGTGACCACTTACTCAACTCCCTAAAGGAGCATATCATGATAATAAATTATCACACAATTCTTTTTGAAATTTTGGCAAATTTATATTAAAACCATTTATCGTTTAACTCAGTAACCTTTTGACGGAATTTTAGGTGAGAAGGAGCAGTCCTTGCATACAACCTTAGGAAATTGTTATGTACCTTGAAAGGATGATCGCCTCACGGGAATGTGTGATTATGTGGGATTTCCTGAATTCTTTTTAAATGCTCATATGCAGTTAATCCTATTCATGATCCAAGATGAGAGACCATAATTATTGTTAATCAAGGTAGTTGTGATGGTTGATAAACTATTTGTTTGGGAAAATTGCATTACTCATGTCCCAATCCAGCAGGGGTAAATAGAAAAACGTTTTCTTCTACATCACTTGAGATAATGAATAGAAGTTCCATATGTTTATATTAGACCGGTGTCCTTCTACCCTTGTGTTTGATTATCCGATAAAATCATTTTTAATAGTAAAAAATTCAATGTCGAATGATTATTAATCTTATTTTAAGGACTTAGTATGCGACTTGGTTCATTCACATCTTGCACAATGATCATTAAGTTACTTTTCCAGAGCATGAACCCTCGATGAGGGAAATAAGATGATTACAAGAACGACATTCTCCCTTGGTTGAATCACCTAGCTTAGGTGTTAGGCCTTCAAGCATATCTGGAGTTGAAATGTAATAGTTTGATCTTCTAGAACTGACCCTAACAATCCCTAACATTAATTAGAATAGATTTATAACAAATTTTAAAATTTAGTCTTGTGCTCTTGTGGTGCATACATCCTCTTGTGTATTATTCTTTTAGTAATTTGCCCTTAGTATTGCGTGAATGATAGAAAGGGGATAGTAGGTTGTATTTGTATACCTTGAAATTGATGTATGTTAATTATAGTTGGATTATGGTTGAATGTTCATAGGTAGATATGGCGTCAATTAAATTGATATACGATCTGTAGTTGGCCTATAGTCGAAATGATCCATAGGTGATAGTTGTGTCAATAAATTGATGTATGTTTCTATAGTAGATGTTGTCGCAGCATGAATAATTGACGATTAAAATTGTTTATTGATCTACTTGAATTTTGGCATGATTGTATTAGTGGGATTTAGACACCTCCTTGTTCCTCAGAATAGTCACCAATCCTAATACCTTTAATGGTAAAAATCAATCGGATGAATCCTGGACTTGAGTGTTTCTTATGTGTCTTGGAGGTCCTAACCATGCAGGATAGGTTGGGTGGGTATTTCTTTTTATATTCATTGACATGGTTGTTCAATTATTAGTATTTTGCTTCAGTTGATCGTGATGTCTTGATTTGTGTCGTTGATTATTATGACGAGGTGTTGACTTGGTGCAGCTATTAATTATGACAATGTGTTGATTGTGTCATTGTGTATTATGATGATGTGTTGATTATGTGGTGCTATTAATTATGTTAATGCATTGATTAGGTGTCATTATTAGTTATGTTGATGTGTCGCTTGCAATGTTATTAATTATGTTGTGACAATTTTAATATCCTAATGCAAAAAAAAAAATATTTACCTATTGTACATCATTGTTCCTTGTCGTAACAGAGGGGACGTTACATATGGTATTAGAGCATGTTCAACCCTATGAATTTGGACTGTTACACCTTCCCCTATGTTAAACTTGTGACTTAGAAATTATCGCTAATTAAAATTTGAATTTTTTCCCTACAGTTAATCATGGTTAGAGGAAGTCATGGAGGTAGATGATGTCATGCTAGGGGAAGGGGTGCGACACCTCTAGTAGAATCTATGCTAGAGGATTCTAACCCCCAAGGAGAAGAACAAGTCATTGGGAAGGAGCAGATTGTTGTGGGGGATGTGGTTGGACTTTTCAGAGGATGTCAGAGGCCTTGATTAACTGACTAGATAGAGATGAGGCCAGGGTGCATGTACCCAATGAGGGTTCACAGCGTGCTTCAGCGGGCAGTGGTATCATTCACATAGAACTCGAGAAGGTGAAGTTTCTCGAGTTCATGGGTGCCATGGATGGCTGATCCATTGAGGCATGGTTGGAGAACATGGCGATGTGCTTTGCACTTCGTGACTACACCTCCAACATGAAGTTCTACAAGGCGGTCTTTCAGCTGAAGGGGAGCACTCTTCTATAGTGAAAGACCCTCATACCTCAGCTACACATGGTCTTCGAAGACATGTCATGGGAATTGTTCTAGGAATGGTTCTGGGAGAGGTATTTTTCAGAGGAATACATTGAGCGCCAGCTCAATGAGCTCAACGTCGTACGACAAGGTGGTCATACAGTTCCTGAATATGAGGCTCGATTCATGGAGCTTCTTAGGTATGCTCCACACATGAACAAGGAGAAGCTAAAGGTCAATAAGTTTGTTTTTGGCCTTAACTTGAACATTCATGCGAAGGTGAGGATCCTAATGCCACAAACATTGCACGATGCAGTCTAGAAGGCCCTCATAGATGAGGAAGAGCTTACCAGCGTGGGTCAATGTAGGACTCCTGCAAGGCCGAAGGGACAAATGACATGCGGATCACAACAACATCATACACCCATCAGATAGACATCGGGGTATCGAGATATGTCTAGAGGACCCACTTTCACTACATCTCAATGACCGACTCCTCAGCAGAGGACCATTACATCAGTAGTAGTGTTTCCCGCAGTAGAAACAATTTAGGCTTGTTCAACAGAATAGTTCAAGATCTCAAGCCGGTAGGCCAGCAACTTCTACTTTGGGGACCAGGAGTACTGGACTGAAGATCAAATGTTGGACATGTGGAGAGCCACATTACCAGCGAGACTGTCCAGTTGAGAAGGCTAGAGTAGTCGAGTGGACAGGACATGTTATAGTTGGAGATATGGGAAAGGCCCACCAGATTCATGCATCGGTGAATAACCGCTAGGCTAAGCACTAGTCCACAGTGATCGAGACATCAGGTACAATCATCAACCAAGCATTTAGTATTTTGATAGATCAGGGTGCTACAGAAATATTTATTTCTAGTACAGCGCTAAAGATAATTAAGGTAAAGGAAGTCAAGCAGGAAGAATTTAGATACGATTAAATGGCTTCGGGTGCCAAAAAGAAGGTTGGAAGAAGGGTTACGAACTATAGCATTGAATTGGGAGATTTTTTAATGAATGCCAACCTATATGTCATGATATTAGGATCGTATGACATAGTGATCGGTATGGATTGGTTGGAATCACACGATGTGATACTCAACTGTAAGATGAAACAGTTAAGATTGGCAGATGATGTGGGACAGAGAAGAGTGATTATAGGAAGAAACCAAGGAGTGTCCTTGAGGTTCATCTCTTCCTTACAGCTACATAAGAGCATGCACAAAGGATGTCAATTATATGCCATCTTATCTCTAAACAAAAAGGGTGAGGCGGAAGGATTAGAAAACCTTCCGATAGTATGAGAGTTTGCTAGCGTGTTTCCATAGGAGTTACCAGGTTTGTCACCCAAAAGAGAGTTGGAGCTTACAATAGACTTGAAACCTAGAACTAAACTGATAGAAAGAATGCTTTATCAGATGTCAAAGCTTGAGTTACAGGATTTGAAAATTCAATTTAAGGAGTTGTTGGACTTGGGGCTTCTATTTCCAAGTGTGTCACCTTGGGGTGTGCTTGTTATTTTCATAATAAAGAAGGATGGTTCGTGGAGACTTTGTATTGACTACCGTCAATTGAACAAGGAAATGATCAAGAACTAGTATCTGTTTCCAAGAATAGACGATTTGTTTGATCAAATGAAAGGCACGACGGTGTTTTCCAAGATCGACTTGAGATCAGGATATCACCAGTTATGAATTAAAGAGGAATATATTCCTAAGACCGCATTCAAGACAAGGTTTAGACACTATGAGTTTACATTTTTACCGTTTGGACAGACAAATGCCCCGTGGGTATTCATGAGCTTGATGAATGCAGTGTTCTACAAATACTTGGACAAGTTTTTCAATTATTCATTGATGAAATATTGATATATTCTCGAACGACGGAAGAACATGACAAATATTTAAGCTTAGTACTACAGTGTTTACAAGAAACTATCGAAATGTTATTTTTACCAATAAAGGATTCATTACTTGGGGCACGTTATATTCGGTGAAGGTATAGTTGTGGATCCTATGAAGGTAGAGGATATTATGGAATGGCATGCGTCAACAAATGTAAAAGAAGTATGCAGATTTATAGGTTTAGCAAGATATTACCGATGATTCATCGAAGGATTTTCAAAGATAGAAAATCCAATCACAGAATTGTAGAAGAAAAACAAGAAGTTTATATGGAGCGAGAAATGGGCAAAAGCATTCTAAGGGCTCAAGGAGTTGTTGACGACGAAGCCGATACTTAAAGTCCCTAACATGGAAAAGGAATTCTTGGTATGCATGGGTGCATCCAAGGAAGGTTTAGGTGGAGTATTGATGTAAGATGGTCGAGTGATCACTTACATCTCAAGGAAATTAGGAAAGCTTGAGGAGAACTACACAACACATGATTTGGAGTTATTGGCAATTGTATATTTCTTGAGAGTATGGAGACATTTTTTGATTGGACGAAAAATAGAGTTAAATATAGATCATTGCAGATTGTAGCACATATTTACGTAGAGTGACATGAATGCACGATAGAGTCGTTGGTCAGAACTACCTAGCAAATACGACTTCGAGATCTCTTACATAAAAGGTACGGTAAATAGAGTGTCTGATGCGTTGATTCGAAGACCACACGTACTTTCAGTAATACCTCTTCAAACGAATCTTCAAGAAAATATTATAGCCATATAGATCGATGATGATTGGTAAAAAGAGGTTAAGGACAACATCAGCCAAGAAACCATGATGGTACCAAGGTTTGAAGGTTGTACATTGGACAATGATGGACTGATGAGGTATAATAACAGGATTTATGTACCGCCTAAAAACGAATTAGGAATTTTGATCTTAAGTGAAGTTCATAGATTAGTGTACATGGTTCATCCAGGAGTCACGAAGATGAGGGAAGACCTCAAGCCTTTATTCTTTTGTAAAGGAATGAAAGCAGATATAGTTAACTACGTGGTGATATTTCTAGAATGCCGGCAAGTGAAAGATGAACATAGACATCTGGCAGGATTACTACAACCACATGTTATCCTGGAATCGAAATGGGAGGTCATTTTGATGGAATTTGTAGTTGGATTTCCACTAACGGCAAGGAGACATGACTTGATTTTCGTGGTAGTTGACACTCTGAAGAAGAGTGCACATTTTATTCATGTGCATATGATGTATCAGGCGCTAGACATAGCTAGATTTTTTATCAGTGAGATTGTGAGATTGCACGGAGTGCCAAAAAGGATCATATCTGATAGAGGATTGGTGTTTACAGGATGTGTTGGCACCAGGCTGAAGTAGAAAGAAGGACGATCATGGGAAAGAAATTGTGCAGGAAAATGAAGTGACAACTGGAAAAAGATCGGCACGCGCGAATGCAAGAAAGAGTGCACAGAGGGAATCGACAGTTGGAGGAAGAACAGCATGCGCATGGGAGAAAAACCTAGTGTAATAAGGGTTAGGGGTTTAGTAATATTTTGTAAGTGGCTAAAGAGCCTGAAATGTATAAATATAGATACAAAAGTATCATATGTTGTGGTTGTTGTCATTGTTGATTTTATGTTAGTTTTTATGAATATTGTGATTGTTATTGGGTTATTTTTTCGAGTATTGTTGTTGGCGATACGTGAGGGGTTTGAATTGTATGAACGGAGTTTTGTAAGTTGTTGAGCAAGAAATATATGAGGGAAGGTAGATCTGAGGATTAGACCACAGGCTGCAGAGCCTGGTGCGATCTATTTCACCTCACATAGATCTTACCCACTTTTGTGGAGAACTGTAAGTGTGTGGCACAGGGAGATCAAGAGAACTACTATAATAAAAGAGCCAAGAGCCAAATATTTGTGGACGTAGCCCAGGAGGGGTGAACCATGGTAACCTATGTGTAATATGTTGAATGTTTGCATATCTTTAACTTCTTTCAAGCAATAGATGACTACGATTGATGAATAACCAAATGCATTATTAGAATCTGTTTATATTTTGAGTTATGTGCATGTGATTCCTAGAAACAAGTAAATTACAGTAACAGTTCGCAGAACATGGCCTTAATCAAGAGACCCTTTATCTCCTACTTTGTCCTAGGTTGTAAACACCTGAGTCTTACAGTCAACCATCCTTAGCTATCTTGAGTGAGACTACGCAGTACCTCCCAGGTGTTGTGTTGCCTTCTGGTTTACTAGGAGGGTCGATAGTTAGAGGCTTTGTTGGAACCCCAAATGACATGAACCCTAGGTCAACAACTCAGATAACCTGAAAAGGGAGTCAATAAAACCAACAAATGGTTTTGTTACCATATTAAGAGGAACAAGATAGGACTGAGTAGATGAGATAGAGTGGAAAAGAACCATCGAAGAAGCAATGATCTATTAGAAGGGAATGTGGAGACCTTGTAACCCCATGAGAGAAGAAATCGAGGGTTGGTTGTGAACTAAAGAGCTAGAATTTGCACACAAAGACAATAGAAACCCTATAATCACACCAGATGGCTACCTGGATAAATACGTGTTTACGGATTTACATGAAATATGTTTATGTGATTTTCCGCATCTACTACAGGAGTGGATCTTAAGGTTAACGGATAATCACCCGACAAATCGTATTCGACAGCTAGATTGGACTCTAGTACAGATTCAGCAGCTGCAGCCGGTGAACAACAAATTCACCCGCGCAGTAGACTTTTGGCTTAACAGTATTGTGGCAAGATTCATCACATAGTTTGTGGTAGACACAACAAAGTCATACAGCGCAGCAGAGCAAGAATTTATATGAGGACCCAGAGGAAGGTACATTCGATCCATGTATACTTCTATCAAGATACTACTATATAACAAAGGTGTAATGACAATGGAATCAGATAGTTAGAATTCCCTGCGTGCATGGGGGAAGGGGGGAAGCACTAACAGAAAGAGGACGAATGGAAGGAGGGTAGGATAAAGAGAAGAAAGAAGAGGAACCCTTGGACCTGATCTCGATGGATGATGACCAACTCAAGTGGATCTTGGCATCATTAGGAACAACGGGTAGCGGATCACCCTACCAATATAAGATAAAAAGCAAGAAGAGAGCCATAGCTAAAAGGGAGGGCTTGGAAAGTGATGAGGAAGAGGTAGAGGATCTTTGGGCTATGGAACATATTGAGGAAATCTTGCACGCCACCTATGAGAGGAAAACAAGAGACCCAAGAACGGGAGGAGAAGACAGCCACCCCTTTCGTATCAATGTCAGTTTGGAACCCATAAACCCATGTGTGACCAATACACCACAAAGAACACCACCATTTAGGAAACCAAAGTTCAGAGGAAGTCTGACAGCAAGAAGCACATATACACAAGGAGAAACAACTGGAGGAGCCAGTTCGGGTAATCTTAGTCAAGTATCCACATCACGCGAAGGAGGCAGTAGCTCAGTACTCAGAATGGAAGGACACGACCCTACTATCATATTACCAAAGTTTCGAGGAGAAGTAGCAGAATACACTAAGAATCATCTATTCATTTGCGCTAAGATCTGGGAAGCAAAGCATATCACTGATGACAACACCAAACTTGCGCAGCTAGTGATCACGCTAAGGGACCATGCACTAGAATGGTACATGAGTCTAGACACAAACAGTGCTCCCAGGAAAACAAGGACACTAGAATACATTAAGAAACTACTAATTAATGAGTTCCAGAAGCCGAGCTCAGAGGATCAATTTATGAACGAGATGATTGAGATAAGACAAAAACCAGGAGAATCGGTATGGGAGATTGATCAAATATTCAAGCGATTAAAAAGGAAGTTAAAATACCTTATGACTGAGATGAAACATCGTCACTTGTTTGTCAACTCACTACTCCCACATTTAAAATATCCATTATGACAATAGAAGTTTAAGACACAAGCAGAGGCTCTGCAAGAAGCCTTGCAATTGGAAGAGAATTGGTACCAGCAGACGGACCCAGCTATCAAAGAACTGAAAGAGGATCTGAATAATTTAACATTTCAGCTGAACCAGAATAAGAACAAGGACGTCGTTTGGTGTACCACATGCAGGACAGAAGGACACCACAAAAACAAATGTTTGACATTCACGCAGTATATGGAAACAAGCATGCCAAACCCACTACCACCGGGGGGATTATGGTGTGAAATCTGTAAGAAACCGGGTCGAGACCCTTACCATTGCACGATGATGCATAAATACCAAACAGTCCCAACAAACTCATATTTCACATTTTGCAATTCAGTTGGCCACGACGACAAAGACTGTTGAACCATGGAGCTAATGCGGGAAAGAACCTCAGACGCATATAGGGTACAGGCAGAAATGATGACTGGGCAGACAACACCATAGTTCACTCAAGCCCTAACACCATACAACACTATGCAGTAGAAGTATAATACTGCGCAGCAACTTTATAATAACGCGCAGCCGCAGTACAACCTAGCAAGCCCCAGTACAATACCACACAGTATAATTAGGGACAACAATATAACGCGCCACGAGGTGATTGTGCAGCCTATAGAGGAGCAGGACGAGCCAGAGGAGGTTTCAGACGTGGAAGAGGACCAGTCACATGTCACAATTTCTAGCAACTAGGACATTATGCACGATAATTCCCACTACCACCAACGACCTGTATGTATTGTTGCGCTTCGAACCACAATACAGAGGAATGTCTGACACTACTCGTAAAGATCCAGGAAAAAAGGAACCAAAATAACCAGAATGTTCAGTGGATTTTAGCCGAAGCAAGGGATGATGGATGAAACATCAACATAGTCACTCGAGGAGGAACGAAAACAGGAAACGACACAGTCCGACAGAACCTAGCATAGAAACAATGGGTAAAGAAGAACCCCGACCCTAAGAAGCAGTTCGACACGCAAAAGGAAAAGGAGATTTTTACAGAAGCTCGACAAGAATTCTAGAAGGAGGACATAGCGTTGATTGCTTAGCAGAACAAGGAAGCTTTGGAATATGACATGCCTCCATCACTGGACCATACCAACATAATACAACCTAAGGAACAAGTAAGTACTATCAAAGAATTTTTGCAAACATGCATCAAAATGTTAAGTGATCCTTCATCTATCAAAGTATTGCAAAACATCTTAGAGAAATGTAGCAGTGAGACGGAACAGAAGCCAGAACTGAAAATTGTCAACCACCTACACACAAGAAGAAGAACAAGTAGATAATTTAGAATCAATGCTAATATTAGGGATTTCAACATGGGAGATATTATACTATATCTAGGATACGAAGTGAACGTACTACCAAAAACCACATGGAAATGCATGGGAGAACCTACACTGGGATACTCAACTGTTCAATTAAAGATAGAAAATCAACATAGAGTCCTACCAATAGGTAGACTGAAAGGAGTAACCGTAGATCTAAATGGGGTGCGCACTAAGGCATACTTTGAAGTCATCGAAGTAGTAGATGGTACAACACCTTACCCAACACTACTGGGTCTAGATTGGGCGTTCGACAACCAGGCCATAATTAAATCGAAAACCAGAAAAATGACATTTGAGTCAGGAGACTACAGGGTTATAGCCCCACTTGACCCATCAAAAGGTGAGAGGTTCATAGAACCCACTTGCCTGGATCTAGACTAAATCGGCCAGTTGTACAGAACAATTGTGCGCAATGTGGACTATATAAACCCAACTGCAGACGGGATACTCAGTTGGAGGAGCATTAATTCATGCACAACAGACTCATACACTGGGTTAGAAAACTAGCAACAAAGACTACAAGAAGTATCCACAAGAAGGTGTGCAAGAATAGACCGCGCAGTAAGATGGCTTGGCGCAGAAATCAGAGAACCACCTAGTTTTCACAGACTAAATGATTTGGAAACTTTCTTGACATAATACAAAGACAAAGTCTTAGAGAACCAGAGACTATTAGCACTAGATTTAGAACTAAAGGCTACACTCGCAAGATGGTGGGATGCGCACAAAGAGACTATCACAGATTGGTACCAATGCAAATGATTACTGTGCATAAGGTTTGGCGCAGAACAGATATGGAACAACCGACAAAAATATGATGAACTAGGAATGCCAGCAGAACACTTGGAGGCGTGTAAAACACTATGGAAAATGACGCCACCAGAAGAATGGTCTCACCACTTCAATCATACTTTAGAAAGCATGCCAGCAAATTGTTATATAGACTAGGAAATGTGAAAAGGAACCAAGACATGGGAAACACTCCAACAGAACCTTACAGTCACTTTCTCATTCGAGCATGAGAACCCCAACATAGACACAGCCCTGAAACGGATCAGAGATGTCATATTCATTATAGAATCAGAAGTGGAAGTTATCACAGAGGTACAACAGTGGAATAAGCAGGCAGTCAAGGAATTTTTGTCATGCTACCAGGTACAGGAAGAAGCACCAGATGAAGATGATCTGTGCGATATTCAAATAGAAGAAGTCGAAGGTGAGAGAGAGGTGGAAGGACCACCCTTAGAATCAGAGTTCATATCTACACCAATCAAGATCAAGAAGGTTAACATGGGGACCATCGAGCAGCCCAAAATGGCCAGCATTGGAGATTATTGGGACGAACAAACACTAGAAAGCATCATAGAATTGTTGCGCGAATACAGAGACCTTTTTCCCACAACCTTTATAGATATGAAATGAATAGCCGGAGAATTAGGAGAAATGAAGATACCACTCAGAAATGATGCGAGACCCATTAAACAACGACCATACAGACTGAACCTCATCTACAAATAGAAATTCAAGGATGAGATCGACAAGATGCTTGAGGTTGGCATCATCGAACCAGTCGAAGAAACAGAATGGATAAGCCCGATGGTAGTACAGGACACGAAACAGGGAAGAGGGATCAGGATATGTGTCGACCTGAGGAATTTGAACGATGTCTGCTTACAGGACCCATTCCCCACACCATTCACGGACAAAGTACTTGAGAACATAGGAGGACATGAAGCCTATTCATTCACCGATGGATTCTTGGGATATCATCAGATTAAGATAGCACAAGAGGATAGACACAAGACCACATTTGTGACAGAATGGGGATCTTATCAATATATAGTCATGTCGTTTGGATTGAAGAATGCACCTGCGATATTCTCCAAAGTGGTAATCACAACATTTAAGGAATTAATCCACCAATTTCTCGAAGTATACCTAGATGATTGGACGGTTTATATCCTGTTAAAAAACCATGTGGAAGTTTTACGCCTGATGTTAGAATGATGCAGACAGTGCCAGATATCACTGACTATCAAGAAATGCATATTTGGAACACCATTTGGGATACTACTGGGACACATAGTATGCAAACAGGGTTTATTAATGGATTCGGCCAAAATTGCATTCATTGTTAACCTACCAGCACCAAAACCAATCTGCCAACTAAGAGAAACGTTAGGACATACGGGATACTACAAGAAATTCATCAAACGCTACACGTAGATTACAGCGCCTATGGAAAAATTGTTAAGAAAGGATACCAAGTATCAATGGAATGATGAGTTCCAACACGGTCTGGATACCCTGAAGGAAAAGATGGTCACCACACCAATATTGGTATTTCCATACTAGGATAAGACATTCCATGTACATGTAGATGCATCAGCAATAGCACTTGGATCTATTTTATCGCAACCAGGAGCAGGAGACTTGGATCACCCGATAGCGTTCGCAAGCAAGAAATTATCAGACTCAGAATAGAATTATAATATGACGAAAAGAGAAGGCTTAGCTATGGTTTATGCACTACAAAAATATAGACATTCCTATTGGGAAAACACTTTAAGATGTTTACAGATCACTCAACCCTGAAATACCTAGTTAACAAGCCAGTGTTGGGGGGGAGAATCTGTCAATGGTTACTGCTATTTCAAGAATTTGACTTCGAGGTAATAGTCAAACCCGGGAAACTAAATGCAGAGCCTGACCACTTATCAAGGGTCACAAATGGAGAGGAACCAACGAATTTGGAAGACAACTTTCCATATGCACAGCTATTCTTAGTACAGATTGTTGATGATTACTTCGTAGAGATCATCCAGTACTTGAGCACAGGTACTGCACCGCAGAGATATACCACTATGCAAAAAAAGAACCTGGTAGTCTGCATAGCCAACTATCAACTGATCGAAGGGCATCTATACAAAATGGGTGCAGATAGCATCTTACGACAATACGTACTAGACCACGAATGACCAATAATTTTAGCAGAATCCCATGAAGGAATAGAAGGAGGGAATTATGCAGGAAAATATACCACGCAGAAGGTACTACGCATAGGATTATGGTGGCCAACGATCCATCGGGACTCGAAAGAATATTGTCAACAATGTGATGTTTGTCAACGGGTCGGAAAACCCAACAGAAAGGACGAGATGCCACTACGACCGCAAGTGACACTCCAGGCATTTGACAAATGGGAAATAGACTTTGTGGAACCCATTAACCCACCCGCTAAGAGAACAGGGGCGAGCTACATTATCACCACGATGGAATACTTAACGAGATGGGCGGAAGTCGCACTAGTAAAAGATTGCAGCGCAGAGACAGTTTCCCACTTTTTTTTCGAACAGGTAATTACTAGATTTGGGTGCCCAAGATTTTTTATGAGTGACCAAGGAACGCACTTCAACAACAGTACCATCCGAGTGATGCTTGAAGAGTTCGAAGTTCATCACCAAAAAATTACATCGTATCACCCACAGGCTAATGGCACAGTAGAAGCCTTCAACAAAATTCTAGAGAATGCCCTGACGAAGATATGTAACATCAATAGGGATAATTGGGATCTCAAGGTACCAGTAGTACTATGGGCGTATAGAACCACATGAAAAAAGTTGACAGGTCACACACCCTTCAAACTGGTCTATGGTCAAGGAGCAGTAGTACCATTAGAATTTACAATACTTAGTCTACGTGTAGAAGCTATTACACAAATGACAGAGCAAGGCGTAGTCCAGGAACGACTGGATCAATCACTAACAATGGAGGAAGACTGAATTTTGGCAGGATTCCATCAACAAGTACAGAAAGCGAGAGACAAAGCGTGGCATGAACCGCCACATCAAGAGAAAGGTGTTCAAGGAAGGATATCTAGTATTGCTCTACGAAAGTAAAGCGTTGCAACACCCAGGGAAGTTGAGGATGCATTGGCTAGGACCATACGAGGTAAAAGTTGTCAAAAACGGAGGAGTTGTATAGTTGAAAGATCTAGTAGGTGCAGACCTCAAAGGAATGATCAACGGAGTCGGCAAAGCTATACAAATATAGTTGACTACCCACCACGCAGTAAAAAAAAAAAGAGAGAGAGCCTAAAAATAGTGCGTGGCATGACGGACAAGCCGCATACGAAACACGAAACTAGTGAGGGAAAAGACAACGGCCATATCGGAAAGGGAAACAAGCGGGAAAAGTAAAGTCAGCAAAAGCACACTGACAGGACAACATGAGGCAGAAATAAAGCAAGGAAAGGAAGGATGGGATGTCACACTAAACACACCAATTGGAAATGGCAAAGTAGCCATAAGGGCAGGTACGAAACCGTCGTTGATGCATTGAACCCACACTTATGTTGCATTAATAACACAAGGTAGGAGGCACCCTCAACAAGATTCATGGCACACCCATACAACACAAGAGCACAAAAACAGTTAGTTTATTCACAAAAGAAGAATGGAGAAAGAGAAATAGCAGCTCGAATGCACAGAGAGAGATCGCAGAGCTTATCCGAGCTATTTGAACCAAACAAACGTCTGATAGACACCATTATGGCACCAACAAAGCTCACAGAACCAGGCCATATAGTCATACCAACTAGGGTTCAAACTAGGTCACGAGGAACACAAGAAGAAAACGAGCAGCAACCACTGGAGTTCGTTGATATTGACGAAATCCCATCGCCAAAGGATATCCCATTCGAATCAACACTGATCCAAGAAGATATCCTGCATCCCCAAGCGAAAACCATGAAAGAGGATATGTCGACAGCAGTGCAGGAGCTTCAGAATCAAGCAGTAGGAACTCATCAGGAAGGACAGCCAGAAAATGTCGAAGTAGCCATGGAAATAAATGGAAACACATAGAACTTGGAAGTAGAGCTCCAACCAGATGTTCCACAAATACCCATGCCAGAATTTTCTTTTTTGGACGAGCTGATTGGCGAAATGGGAAAATATTGGGAAGAATGGATGGCGAAGGAGCAATCGGAATCTGATGGAACTTTGAACCAGCCAACATAGTCGGAAGACAGAATTCAGATATCGAGCTCGCCTCGAAAGAAACCAGATGTAGAGATTGTGATACCTCACACACCAGAAGGCATACAGGTGGACTCCCAACTATTGGGTCATGTCGGGAAGCTCAAGTTTTTCGACCATGACGTAACGGATGAAAGAAAATATCCAGAGCTTGCACCACAAGTCTTTTCGGAGACAATAGTCATGAACCCTCGCAGAGGAACTATCACTAAGCCACGCAAGTGGGCACCAGACTGGATAGAACCGGAATCCTAGGATTGTTGAAGATACCACACTTGGCAGAGGCCAATATGTGTCGGCATGCGTCAAACAACTATTAGAAGTTACGCATGGAGGGGATGTATCGCTGGACAAACCCATCCCCATAACTATTGAACTTACTACGCAAATTATAGGACTACCCATCCGGGGTATGGATCCCGCATTGATACTAGACGACAAGTCCAAGGAAAAAGAATTGGCAGAAGAAATGAAGAAGAAATATGGCACCGAGAGGGAAACGAGAGGCATTATAATCAAGTGAATCAACGATGTCACGACACAACTAGGACAAAATATCTTAGCATGCAAACTGCTAAGAAAATGTCGTAAAGATGAAGTACCAGCAGGATTTATCGCAGTTGCATCTCAGTGCGCAGAAGGCACCTTCATGAGTTGGGCGCCATATCTGTCAAACTTGTTCCAAATTGACTATAAATATGCGCAAGAAGCAGGTATAGAATTTCACTACTCATGGCTACTTACTCGCATCGCTTTCATGGGATGGAAAGAACCGGACCACGTCAGCTTCTGTACCACACCACAACCAGGAGGAGCGAGATATCGCGTCCTGAAATCCACGCCATTGGCCAAGAATAAGAAGAAAAATGGAATCATATTTTAAGCTTACCTATAGGAAATGTAGGAAGTAATCAACCGAGCATGGAGGATAACACCAGAGGTTGTCGCACGATTCGGGGGCATTGCTAATTTTTGGGCTAAACAACAAGCCATGTGGATACAGCGAAGACAGGACCCACATAAACAATGGCTACATATGTGCTATTGCATCACCAAGGGAGACATCGACATGATCATCCATGAGTGGTCAGATGAATGAAAAATCCCAACCATACCCAAAGCAGTACCGGGACAAATAGCAGAAGGAGGGGCTCCATAGCTAGAAACATAGCCTCCACAAGTCCCAGTACCCAAGAAACCAAGAACAGGCCAAATCAAGTTGACTCGGACAGAGGGAAGCTCAGAGCAGCTAGGGACCCAGAAGGGGAGAACAAAAAACACTCATCCAACCAATGAACAGTAGAACCTGGCTGAGGGATCATAGGAAACCACAATGAACCCCATCACACAGGAACAAGGGGGAACTAAGAGACCAACAGTACAGGAAACAGGTGCGCGCAAGAAATCAAAGGCAGAACAATCACCACCAAAATACACAATCATAAAGGACGATGGTGAGATGATTGCCATAATGGTCCAGGATTTTCTCGTAGAGGACTTTGATCATGCAGCACACCACAGGGATAAACTGTAGAAGGAGATGGCAGAAATGGGGAAACTCCTGAAGAAATTCGAAGAAGCCTAGATTACAAGTAATAGCAGAGGCATAAAGCCATCGAGCGCACAGAACACATAAAGAATGGAGGTAGGGAACGCGACTCAGTTCTTCCGAAAATAAATTCCATAGTTTACATAAATCCAAGCATGCTACGAATGGATGAGACTGTGGGACAAACACCACTAAAGGATTTGGATCAGATCCAATTGGTCCTAACACGGATGCCACCAAAGACCTTATACCAATTGCAGGTTAGTGTCAACCATGAGATATAGTCTCGAGCACATCAAAACATGGTCGGGCTACAGCAAGCAACAAAGAAGCAGGAAACACTGGAAACAGTTTGCATGCTGGCCAAATCTGAAACTCAAGAGGAAAAGGAGCGTAGGAATGAGTTGGAACGCAGAGTGGAAGACATTTTTGGGAAACTACCAACTACTGCGCAAGGAAGTTAACTCCCAACGGCAGAAAAGATCGATCAGATTGCACAGGAAATTGATCAGAATAAAAATGATATCAAGACTCTCCGTGGACAGATTAGACCAACCACTCCACCAGCAGTAAAGGAGCAGAGGAAGCAGGAAGAAATAGTGCAACTACAGGAGCTAGAAAAATAGGTCAGCACAGTAGCCAACTCGCTGGATAAAGCAGCACAACTCTGGACAAAGATGGAAGAGGACCCATAGGTCCAACAATGGGATAAGGAGGAGGAAAGGATCAATGCAATGATCCAAGAATTCAAGTAGCAACAGAAAACCATCCCAATCCCAGAATGGGTCAAGGGGACACAAGAGTTAAAGAAGTTACAGGTAGAACTTCTCACTGCGCAAACACGGAAACAGGAGTGTTAGGATCAAATAGAATTGTTGCAGGAACGGATAGCAGCAATACTGGAGTAGGCAGAAGAAGCCAGAACACAGTCAGCATGGACTCAGTTGGAAGGTGCAGGACTGATAAGCGAAGAAGTAGTAGCGCAAACAGTCGATATTATCAAGGAGAAAATTGCGCAGGCACTGACAAAAGCAGCAAAATTGCAGGAGAAGTTTTGGACGATCACTAGGGAGATCGAGGAAGCACAACGCAATTAGGTGACTCGGGACGAGTCACATGTCAGTTTTGGGGGCTTGTTGGCACCAGGCCAAAGTGGAAAGAAGGACGATCATGGGAAAGAAAGCATGCAGGAAACTGAAGTGACAACTGGCAAAAGATTGGTATGTGTGAATGCAAGAAAGCGTGCACAGAGGGAAGTGACAGCTGGAGGAAGAACAACACGCGCATGGGAGAAAAACCTAGTGTAAGAAGGGTTAGGGTTTTGGTAATATTCTGTAAGTGGTTGAAGAGCCCGAAATGTATAAATATAGATATGAAAGTATCATATGTTGTGGTTGTTGTCATTGTTGATTTTATGTTAGTTTTTATGAAGATTGTTATTGTTATTGAGTGATTTTTCCGAGTATTGTTGTTGGCGATACGTGAGGGGTTTGAATTGTATGAACCGAGTTTTGTAAGCTGTTGAGAAATAAAAATATGAGGTAAGGTAGATCTAAGGATTAGACCATAGGCTGCAGAGCCTGGTGCGATCTAGTTCGCCTTACATAGATCTTACCCACTTTTGCGGAGAACTGTAAGCGTGTGGCGCAGGGAGATCAAGAACTACTATAATAAAAGAGCTAAGAGCCAAATCTTTGTGGGCGTAGCCCAGGAGGGGTGAACCATGGTAACATCTATGTAATATGTTGAATGTTTCCATATCTTTAACTTCTTTCAAGAAATAGATGACTACGATTTATGAATAACCAAACGCATTATTAGAATCTATTTATATTTTGAGTTATGTGCATGTGATTCTTGGAAACAAGTAGATTATAATAACAGTTCACAGAACAGGGCCTTAATCAAGAGACCCTTTATCTCCTACTCTGTCCTAGGCTATAAACACCTGAGTCTTACAGTCAACCATCCTTAGTTATCTCAAGTGAGACTGCGCAGTACCTCCCGGGCGTTGTGCTGCATTCTGGTTTACCAAGAGGGATGATAGTTAGAGGCTTTGTTGGAACCCCGAATGACATGAACACTAGGTCAAAAAATCAGATAACTTGAGAAGGGAGTCGATAAAACCAACAGGACATTTTTGGACCAGTTTCCAAGAGGCTTTGGGGACACAACTGAACTTTAGTATAGCTTATCACCCTGAAACAGACGGATAGACACAAAGAAAGAAAGAAATTTTGTAAGATATGTTGTGTATGTATATAATGGACCACCAAAAATGTTGGGAGGATTTCTTGCCACTGGTAGAGTTTGCGTACAACAACAGTTATCAAAGTACCATAAGAATGGCACCATTTGAGTTTCTTTACAGGCGACCATGTCAGACGCCATTCATTTGGGATAAACTTGAGGATAGGGTCCTGGTAGGACCATAAGTGATCCAAGAAATGGAAGAACAAATGAAAATGATAAGACAAATGATTAAAGAAGCACAAGATCGATAGAAGATTTATGTTGATGCGCATCACGTTTACCGCAATTATGAAGTTGGAAACTGAGTTTTCTTGCGAGTATAACTGCACAAGAGTTCGATAAATTTTGGAAAGGGTGCTAAACTCTCTCCTAGGTTTGTGGGACCTTTCAAAGTTGTGGAAAAGAAAGGACTCATGGCCTATCGACTAGCCTTCCCTAAATCTTTGAGGCGTATGCATGATATTTTGCACATATTTGTTTTGAGACATTATGTTAGTAATCCTACACATGTGATTGACATGAGTTCTTTACAGGTGCCAGACGAGGGTGCACTCACGACAGAGCCAATCCGCATTTTGGACCATCGCATTCGACAGCTACGATGTCGAATAGTCGATCGGGTCAAGGTCTAGTGGGACAATTATAGTCCACACTCGTCTACCTGGGAGGACACATATGATATGCGCCAGCAATTTTCGTATTTGTTTTCACAGATTAGACATATAGATCTTGTCGGATACTTTTATTACTGCATTTTATATTGTACAACTTCGAGACGAAATTTAAAACAAGAGGGGGTGTATGTAACATCCTACTCTTGCAAGCACATGTTATCGATATATTCTTTGAGGACACTTGCGTGCAAGTGATCCAATTATAGTACATGGTTATTTGTTTCTCTTATGGGTTTTTATGATGATGTTTATGATTGTGATTTAATGATTTTTTATATATATGTATTGACATATGTTATTGATGAGTTTTCCCTGAGTGTGCAGGACACTTGGCAGATTATGGATGTTGATGGCATCAATGGACCTCCTTGGACTCCGGATTGAGTCAAGGAGTGGATTGTATTGGTTTGATTATTTCATTTATGCATATGTGACATATGATCGATTATAGTATGATTTTCTATATGGATAATTGATAGTGTTTTGTTGATGGATGTAGGCTAACAAATGCTTGCTAATATGAATCACATAAGGAGTAAAGTGGCCATGCAAATAGACCATATATTTAGGGAGAGGTGTGGCAGCATCCATGTCACAGCCTACTAGCACTCCCACCATGGCTCAAATTGTAGGTTAATGATTACCTAGTTCTAGAGTTTCACGATGTCATGAGGGAAGACAGAGACAGTCACTCACGAAGATTTCTAAGGGGTGTGCAATAAGGTGGGTTCCTTATTCCTTAGAATTCCTTAGTCTCTCAAAAGGTCGCTTGAATGGAGTGTTGACTCCAAGGGTTGGACAACTACCAAAACAAGTCAAAGGTGGGTGGCACCCTTGGAGCATGAAGTGTGTCTTGAAGGGAACGTCACATAAATAAAACTTGAGTCAATGAATCTAGGTGGCCTAGAAAACCTTGAAGAAGAAAGGTAAAACTTGAAAATATTTAGACCTTGTCATATATGAATAAATAATGGGTAATTTGTTAATTATAAATCCCTATAACAGTATAAGCCTTTAAAAAAAAAAAAAATTAAGCCTAAGTATAAGTTTTGTGAAGGGGATAAACTGAAATTATTAACTAAATCAAAAATAGGAATGAGGTAAATCAATTTAAGAAATTAAGAAAATGAAATAAGTCCAAAGAATTAATATAATACACATGTGTGCAAGAAAAACCAAATTGGAATAAAGCATGAAAGAAATTGTGTACACATAGAATGGTATTTAGAGTCTAGTTAACACTAGTCAAACTAGAAGAAGACTCCTATTTTAACTCAAATCAGATTTAGTAAGGCGTCAGTCATTAAATGGGAATATGGGGGGATAAAGAGACAACTAGGAGTGATTTAAGGAGTTCTTTTAGGAAATGTGAGGGAAAATGACTTTAATGAAATCAAAATGTGGATTTACTTGTGCAGCTTGGGGATAGGGTGACAAGTGTAAGGGGGAAATAATTCTAATTTATTAATTAAAAAGAGAATTAATTGTGCAAGTGGGGATCTATCATTAAGGAAACTCCTATAAAGAAAATGGTTGAGAGGGAAAATGGATCACACTGGTTATCGGCAAAGTTATGTTGCCAAATTATTTTGACCGGTTTTACTTGTGAGAGTTGGGATACCCAGCTTGAGATAGAGTGGTGTCTCTTCCTTGCGAGGCAAGATTGGATCTAGAGAACTTCTGGTTTTGTGTGCATGGCCCCCTTTGCAGCTCATGGGGCTAAGGGGGAATAAGAGTACCCCTAGCGTTGGCTGGGAGGTACCAATGACATCTCTACGGTTAGCAAGCGGGAGGTCGAGGGGTGATCTAGGTGGATATTGGTGGCCACCCACCTTTTCCAACTGGCTCAAAACAGCTTTATGGCAATTTTGGCAATTTACTATTTTTAGCAGGTTTTAACTTCCGAGGCCATTTTGAGGGCCTAAATGAAGTTTTTTTGAGATCGAGGTTCTCAATGATAGTCGAAGGCATCATTGAGCCCCCAAAATGAATCTCCTCGATGGTACCTTTCCAACGAGCTATCACACGCCTAAAACGGAGATCGTATGCAAAAGTTACGACCCCAGGAAGTTGATGCACCAACTTACCCAAATGGGG